>PVIR01004849.1:0-75948 GCA_004026965.1 Petromus typicus | reverse complement strand
CTCAGCCTCAAACTCACATCACAATCCTCCTGCCTCTGCCTCCCGAGTGCTGGGATTACAGGCGTGAGCAACCACGCCCGGCACTGTGGTATGTGGTACTGGTTGCTGCTGGGTGTGGGTCTCCACACCCAGTATTGTTATGTGGTTACCGGGGAATCGAACCCGGGTCCTTGCGCTTGCAAGACAGGCGCCGGAACCACTGAGCTAACTCCCTGGCCCCACCTGAATGGTTTTAACAACAGGATTAAATTTGCTTATATGGTAGTTCTGGACTTCTTAAGTATGAGACAAAGGTATCCCATTCTATATAAAGTTTCGAGAGACAAATGTTACTGAACCTGTGTATATTCTCGTGTTGCTCTCTGCTTTCCCCCAAATTAAAAAAATTTATGCCTGTTTATAAAGGATGTTCTTCCTACTGTTCAATGATTTAGCAAAGAAACAAGAAAAGGGAAAAAGAAAAGGAGAAAAAAATGTTTTATTTTCTTTATAATAGGACTGTTGACTATTGAATATATGTGAGATAATGTAATAGTATACGGTGAACAGAAAAAGAAAGTTCAAGAAAAATATAAAAGCCACTTTAGTAGAGAAAGAAAGTAATTATATCATTACATAATTCTATGCTTTAGTGTGAAGTATGTTAAAAAAACTGATTTTATATTTTACTTCTTACACTTTAGTTTATAAAATGGTTCTGTTTCAATTGGCTAAATATATTTATTGGAAAATCACTTACTTTGGGAACAAAAAATGTACCTCAAAGAATTTCTCATGAACACAAAAATGTTTATGAGATAAGGGGAAATGATGAAGTTGGACATAGAATAATTTCATAAACATTATTGTGCTTAAGCAAGTCACTTTCTAAAGCAATGCCTAACTCAAAAATTATTGCTTGACTTATTTTAACTGAATAATTAATTTTTCAATGAAAATCTCATTAAAAGAAACAACTTTGAGATTTTTGAAAGTGTATTTACAGTTTTAAACTAAAAGTTTTATGTATTAGGGTCATCCATGATATCTAAAATATTAAATCTATTTTAGCTCATCTTTTAGAGATTTTAAGATTCAGAAGTAGTCTTTGTATCTCTTAAAACAAGTTCTTAAGTATAAATGGCTTATATTAATTTATGGAAGAGAAGCTCGTGATGTTCCTACTATCATTATGCCAGCTGGAGAGGGCAGAAGGTTGTGACTTGGTCACGAGTTGTGCCCCCCTCTCCCAAGTCCCTGTGCTTCCTCCTCCAATGGTAGGACAGCTGGGTACCATGTCCTTACTGCTTATGTAGCATTCAGTAATCATCTCCTCCAAGTGGGACTAGATGAGTGCATCCCAACTGTCATCCATCGTTCCCCTTGTCCACTCTGCTTACTTCAGATGTCACTGTTTCCTTTTAATGAAAAAGGAGAGAGGTGCCCTGGTTTTTCTAAGATCATCAAGGGAAGCTAGCCTTTGAGAAGATGCTCTGCTTTTAGCTCAATTATTTTTTTCCTCAAGACATATAAGCTGTCAATCAGTTGTCAGTTTGCCTTCACACTGAAGTCCATGACAAGATATTGGTGTTCTGGAATTTGTCCCCATTTGGACCAATCAAAGTCCTGTGCTTTGACCAATCAACATTCTTCAAATCAAACACAGACCTGCCGTGCAACCAGTCACAACCTTGTACCCACTATATAAAGAGTACTGCCCATATAGTTTATTTAGTCCATGAGGACTCACTCCAGTGTGCTGCTTTCCCTGAGCTGCAACACATAGCCCATTAAAATGAAGACTCATTTTGTGTAGTAAAGTAGCTCTTGATTTATTTTTCAGATAATGTGAGCTACAAAGAACATATAAATCTCCTCAAGAGTCTTAGTGCTGACTGATCTTGTCTCAGAAGAAAAAGCAGTAAAAATTAGAGGCTCTTTCCCTGGAAGGGCTCCATATATCAGCAGACAGTGAACATAATAGCATACAGCACAGTTGGCCTGTGGCTTCCAGCACAAGTTGGCATTTGATGCCAGTGAGTGATAGCAGCATGACTAGTAGCCAGTTGTGTCATCTGTTGGTATTCAGTTGTTAATATATGTATATAATTTATATATACCTTACATATGATTTATAAATTATTAATCTCTACTATTAACACTACCAGAGCTGTCCATTGTCAATTCAACATTTCTATCTAAGCTGAGCAAAAGAACCCATAACTGATTTGCAGTTAAGATACCATTTATAGCGAAGAGTTCATGCTTAGAAAGGGCCAAACCATTGGAAGTTCCTTCCTTCCCTGAATAGGCTGTGATATGCCAACATCTTCAGTTTCCTTTGCTGTTGTGGTAATATCTCATGACTCAAATATGCCATTGTCTATCTTGTATTTACACCTAAACTGCACAGCTATGTTGTAGAAAGATTATACAAGTTCATAAATAGTTCTAAATACAAACTTAGATTGCAAAAATTCAACTTAATTAATAATTCCCAACATTCTTTCAGTTCTAAAAAAAAAAAAAAATGAGATGGGATTTCCTTGTGTAGATTAGTCTGGTCTTGAATTCAGCCTGTCCTTTGACTGACTTTGAACTCATGACAGTCCTGTCCCAGCCTCCTAATTACTGAAGTTATAGGTATGCAACACCACAGCTAGCTTTTTGCTTATTTATTCTTCACAGAACATATTTCAGATGAATTTCAATCTCTTAAAATATGTTCCTGTCACTTTCAATAGAAGATCTGCATTTTTTTTTCAGGGAGAAAATAGAAAGTCCTAAAGAACAGAGTCATATTTCTAGATACTGTGAGTTATAAAGTTAAGGGAGGTAAATCTTCTCTCCTGGAAACATACCTTGATCTTAGACAAAATACTGTGATGTGATTCTCTTGGAAAAATAGAAGAAATGTCTTCTCTAGGCTAAAGCCACATTTTAAATTAATAAATTTCAGAATATTGAATAGGCAAAGCATTGAAAATTGTGATTAAAAATAAAAACAGATGAAAGAAGTAAACAAAAATGTTGAAGTTTTATAGTGTTACAGTTGTAGTGCCTCTGAATGATATTCAAGACCACACTTCATTAGAATACAGATAAAGGAGTAGAAATTATGAGGCTTATATGTGGTAGTGGATCATAACACATAAACCAATTTTCAATATGCACAAATAAAGTCATAATTTTGGATTTACTGACCTATTTATGCAGTTTTACAGTGTTTTAGTAAGTCTAAGATTAAACCAGATAAAAGAAAGAAAATGTAGAATAACGTGTGAATTTATTCTTTTGAAATTAAACATCATTTAATAATATATATTCATTAAAATATTTTGTACAATATATTTTTTAATTCAAAAGCAAAACTGATATTCATCAGCCTCAGTGGATCTAGACATTCTAGACACCTAGATATTCTCTAGTATTTCAATATATTCTCCATTGAAGCAGCTGCTGTTTTAACATCTACTCTTAAATCATTATTTTTTCACTCTTAAATCATTACTTTTTTTCAGTATTAATATTAGAACAATGATTTGAAATTTATCATTAAGAGTATACTTGTAATATACATGGAAGTTATGAATCTTTTATTAAAATATGGAAAGAATTTATAATTTTTAAAATTTTAATTACATAATCATTACATATAAAACAGGTAAGGTTTGCATTGTAATGACAAATATTTCCACTTAAAACACAACTTTTTGTATTTAAATGGAACTGTTCTGGGTAGAATCTCTTAAAGATGCTTTTCTCTATTCAACAAAGATTTTGTTAATTTCAGACTTTCCAACATGTAAATATTTTTTCTTGATTAAAAAAATCTTATGTGCATTGTCAGTTATTCTTGCTATGAGAATTAGAATTAAAACCAAAATATTTAAAGATAATTAAAATGGTGGATCCACTTGCCATATTGGTTATATTCCATCATTGAGGAAAATTTCTAACTCCAACTAAATTAGTCTTTATGTATCAACAAAATCTGTGTAAGAAAATGTGGGATATACTTAGAAAAACTAACGTGTACTGTGATGTGTACATATCAAATATGATACAATTAATATTTTACTGTTTTATGTGGATTTAAAGTACTAGTTTTATACATAAGACAAGTGGCTTTGTGTTATAATGCAACAGTTAAATTCTCATCTTATATTCTCACTATAAACACTGAGCTTTCTTTACCTCTCCCTTACTTCTTATACTGTACATAAAATTTTAATGATGGCTTCTATTTCTAGTACCTTACAACTTTATTATTATTTTCTTAGATTCATATAATGATAGGCAAATATGATGAAATAAGAGTATTTTAAATTTATGCAAGTATAATGGGTGCTTAATTAATTTATTAAAATAAGTAATAATTTTTAGAATCTTAGCTTTTCTGCATGTTTAGTTCTTGAGTTTAATAAGTGTCTTAGTGAAGAGAAATGCTAGGTTGATAGGATTAGTGTCTGTGATATTTACTTTTATATAATGAAGACTGTAGATGAATTTCTTCTGGGCCATTTATTTTGTTTAGATAATTAGTTAATCTGTTAACACAATCTATGCATTTTTCATTAAGTTTATACCAAATATACCTTACATATTACATAATTAGTTTAGTTTAAGAGATCATATTAATTTGTTCTTCAACTTTGTGAATTATAAGAAAAATTTCAATTCTTGAGTATTCACAGAACAATTATATGGCAGAGTTGCAATTTCAAAGAAACCAAGTCAATTCTTTAAATTTTTATAGCTAATGTAGTTCAGATGATTATATGTTGTAATGACCTGATTTGCAGATTTTCTGAATTGATGCATATAGAATAAATTCTCATTGAGAGTCTGAGAATCTATTTTAAGAAATAATATCAATAATTCAGATGCAGGTAACAATACAATAATGCTTAAGAAATATTGCCCAAGGGAGAGCTCTTACTTTACATATCAACATATTACAAGTTACTATACAAATATGTAGATATCCACACATATATATGAAATAAACAAAGACACACGTATGTCCCTGTACATTGAAACTCTTATATGTATTCAATGCTTCACACTCATTTATGTATTCATGTATCACATAATATTTTGGTTAGTGAGGGACAGCAGGAGTCACAGTGATCCCATAAGTTATATTGCCTAGAAACATTATAAATTTATCTTTTATGAAAAATCATTCTCTGATTCTCATCTAGTGGAAAAATTACTACATGATGAATTTTTTCACAATGCAATCCCAACATTAAGCAATATGTGATTTTGAGTATACATAGAGTCATATTTAAATATTGATGCACACATAAACACACTGTTTAGCACGTAAAATACTAATGAGTATGCATTATATAACTTCTCTGTAGAGGGACAGTATCAATAAAAGCAGGGTGTCAGGAAATGCTAACTATCTCCTATATATATTCATCTTTTTTTTTTCATAAAAACAGAAGTTTAGCTTGGCAGTGCGTGCCTAAGGATTCCCTGAGTCTCATGCAGCCAGGTGTTCATGTAACTCTATTTTGGCCAGTTGGCTCTAAGGAATAGAAAATGAAGCAGGCAAATGTGGATCACCCACAGGAAAATAGTTTCAGAGCTGGATGATGAGTGCCTTTTCTTCCGTTGTCTTTTTCTTCTCTTTTCTTCTGAAATATCCAAACTATAAACTTAATGGCTCAGTCTTAGACATAATATAGTCTTCAGAAAGAAGACCACCCAAAAGTAGGACAATAATATAAAGAGATTCTTAGTCCTTCAGGATTTGGGATGTAAATGAATTTATAATTATTTCTATAATCTTTCAAGAAAAAGCAAAATCTTGCACCATGTTGTTTATTCACAACTGAAACTAATTCCAACTGATACATGTTACTTTAATCAATTTAAATATAGTCATTGAGGACAAAGTCCTGAAAATATTGTTAAATACATGTTTCTGGTATGGGGAAAATAATTTATTAATTTCATAGATGCATATAAAATACCAACAATGTGACATTTGCAATACTAGACATATATAAGTTGAAATCTAAGCTCTGATTAAAGGTTCTGTTATTTTAGTAAAGATTTATACATAACTAGAAACAAAGCAGCAGACCAAATAATTAGTAAAGAACAATTGCTAAGTATTAAGATCCTCAAGGCTTTTGGAAGTTATGCCAAATATAAAGTAAAGGGAGCAGAAGTTACAGAGAAGATTAAAAAAAAGTGTGGAGAGAAACCAACAAACAGGATTCAGGAAGAAAAACCACTGAGCAAGTTTGAGAAGTAATAAAAAAAAAAGTGAAAAATTCATTGTTAATAAAGTTGAAGCATGATCAAGAAAAAGAACAAAAAATATCAGCAAAGTTGAATGTTACAGATAAACCAAGTTAAATACTAGGAAATAGGAGGTCATTTTTAATAGATTCTTCAAGAGGAATGGTTAGTCACATTAAGTTATGTCTACTTAAAGATTATTCAGTCATGAAACCAAAATCGTTGACACAGAAGAAAATTATGAAAATTGGGGAAATGGTAGTTCGGTAAGTGAGGAAGAATGTCTAAAATAATTGATGAAAGCAAAATATATTACCTATATTTTCCTAATTTGAACTTAATTAATTTATTCAGAATTTCTGTTATATGATCATAAAATTATTTTCACTGATATTCTAAGCTTAATGCTGTGTTCATCTATCAGAGTTTCATGTAGTACATTAGCTTGTCATCCTGCCTTTCTGTTTTATTTACAACTCTATTGTCATTGTATCTAAAATAGACATGTTGTAAGAGTCTTTCACACTATTTGTGATATTCACTCTTTTGCCCATTTTGATACTAATCTTTGACAATTTGCTTTTGTTCTTTTTTATTCTATTCTATTAAATCTATTCCCTTTGCTTACATATGCAGAGCATCTAAAATAATTAAAGTTGTGCTACAAAGAATATAGTTCCACAATAAGACACAATAAGTCTTCCCAAAAGACACACCCACATAATCTTTTTAATCTTCATTTTATTTACTTGATTCACTCTCTGGTTTGTGATTTATTTCTCCTACTTCTCAGATATAAATTTTAAAGGGAATTTTATTTTCACTATTTCTAATTTTTCTATGTGTATATTCTTTTTCTATTTCACTTACACTTTTCCATGTTCTGATATATCATTATTATCTGGATAAAACCACATTTTAACTCATTATTCACATTTGGCACAACTGTTCAGTTCCTGGATTTATTCTCTCATTTGGTTCCAAGGACATCTTATAGTTTCCTGCCATTCTATCTCTTTCATTGTGCTCGATCTTGATTTCACTTACTGATCCATCCTAATTTTGTTGACTTTTCAGCGCTGAAATACTCTAGGACTCACTTAACTTTTTCTCTTTTTGAAATTAAATAATATCTTCCCTTTTGAAAAAGTAATGACTTCTGATTTGGAAAATTTAGATCTGTAGTTCACACCTCTGACTGAATACAGCTTATATGGTGTCTACTCTTGTCATTGTTTTTTCTCTGTCAATGTGATACTTACTTCCAAGAGCCTTCTTGCTCTCTCAGTGCTCTTCCTCTGCCTTCTTTTGGCTGCATATTCTTCTAGACTAGTCTGTATGTGTGCTTGAATACAGTACTTGTTGTCTTCTCATGCTATTGTGTCCCTATGAAGCTAAATTTTTAATCACTATTTCTTCAGTTTCTATTAATATCAGCTACATTCCATTGTTATGTTTTTATACTTTAGGCCTCTAAGTCATACAGAATTATTTGTTGTAAGCTTTAATGACCATCTTTCAAAAAAATATTACCTTAATGTATCTAAAACAAATTGCAATATTTATTTATAGAATTTCCATTCCAAACATCAACATTCCAATCTCTCTTCAACATTTCCAACTCACTATAACTGTAGCAACACTGTTGAGGTGTGTTTTATTTTAGTACCTTTCAATAGTCTCTAATCTGTTACTAAGTCTTTTGATTATATCTCTTATATTGCATTTCTTTTATTCTACTTCCTTGTCTCAGTAATGAGACCCTAATGCATACTACTGTTTTGTTTTCTTGAATTACTGTAATCACCTCATAAGTGATTTTCCTACAGCTAATCAGGATCCATTTTGCATTAATCTCTACACTTCAGTAAGAATAATCATTTGGAAAATCATACTTCTTCATGTAAATGTTTTGAGTAGAATTTCATTGTTCTTAGCTTTCCATAACTTAAAAGGCCCTTCTTTGTGTAGTGTTTACCCATTTATTCAACAGTGGAATCATTCCTTCTTTCCCTTACTGACTCATACTTTAATTGATGTTGTTAATAGGTACTGTAATCTTAAAATTATATAAAGAAATATTGATTTTAAAATTTTGTTCACAAATATGGCCAGAATACTGTATAGTTCATTTAATCTTTGCCTTCATATAATAGGATAAGTAAATTATCTGTCTATACAAACAAAATCAATTTACTTCAGAGACTATTCACTTATTTTGAAAGTGCTTTTCTAACATGCTAAAAAACATTAAAGTAGGAAAATATATATTTCCTTAAATTGCAAGAATGGCATATATTATTTTTTTCTGATAGAGTAATATTGATGTTCTATAAGCTAACATTTTAATCTTTTATTTGACTACATCCTTAGGAATATCTCTCAGCTCTGATAATTACTCTCTATAACTTTCCTTTAAGATGTTTTAAATATCCGAATCTTTAAACATCTGTCTTAGTATTCTGTTCTCCTTTTCCTCTCAGAATATGACAATAATTCTAGATTAATAAAAACTGACTTACCATATTGTAGGTGGCTCAGAACCTTCTATTTCTAAGTAATCATATTTTTCTTCCATTTGGAAATCAGTAAATATGAGTGAAATTGTGTCCCCAGGTTCTGCTACAATGGTCCAAGTGCAATCTGCATTGTTATGGTATTCATTAGGAAAACTAGGGCTGGATATGATACCACTGGATCCTCTCATTGTTCCTCCACAGGCATCTTCAGCTGTCAAAACAATAACAGAAAATTCAACTTTAAGTTATAAAGTGAAATGCAAATAAGACAATGCAACATATTTGGAAAACATAACAGTCTGTATATTTTGATATCAAGTACATATTTGACTTCCAGATTAACCAAGGAGACATTTTTTGTTGGTCGAGGTGCATAAACATGGATGTGTTGAATCTCACATTCTTTAGAATATCTCTATTGATAAAAAGTATTAATTTTAGTAGTGTACCTTCATTATATTAAATAATGAGCGCTTGACAGGAAAAAAATCACAAAAATAAACTACAGAACTTTTTAACTTTTACTGAGTATTTATTAAATAGCATCAACATTTTAAAAGTTTAATAGGTTTTGGTGTGTAGGTCTAAAAGAGAGCATCAGAAATAAACACCTGTACGAACAATGAGAATATAAATAGAACACTATAATGAAAATAGTCTGTGCTTCAGGTTTCATTGAAGGAAGTCCTCAAACATGAAAATCATCTGTTCGTGACACTGATAGCACATATGTCCTATTTTCCTGTTAATTTTTATAGGAACCAGTCCACATCTTATTGTATATTCTGCTATTGTAGTAGGTCAGTGAGATGCCATACCTGCCTGTTCACCTGTCAGGTCAACACTGTGCTCCACAATATTTTTGTGTAGTTGCCTGAGCAGAAACACTTTATTTTTTTCTCTGCTTTAAATGGTCTCTTATGAATCCTATTCCCAATCCTCTAAGAAAATTTCTTTGTGATAGTTTTCACTTGCTATTTTCTTAGTAAACTATCAAAATATTTATACTGCATATGTTTAGAATCAAGTAAGAAACAACTACTGGCCAATATTTTATGCTTCAAATGAAATCATAGTTGCTGAACAATTCATCAACATCTACTCCACCTTTCATTTTTTCCTAGAAAGATTACATCTCAGGCTTCTATTTTGTCTAGGTTTCCATATCAGTACTTCCATTATAGTGCAATATTGACATCAGGAGTACCAGTTTTTTCTTTTTTTCTTTACCATGGAGAAGGTCCATGTAAATCTTTGTAAAATCCAGAGATTGTACTATACAATGCTATGTTTTGACATTGCAACATTTGACTCAGCATTTCTACCTTATTTCTGTTATAATTCCTATAGTGGTTTAATTTGTTTTATGTTAGTAAATGTAACTTTGATTGGAAACTGATAAACTGTCAAATATCACTTTTTGATTAGTCTGGCAGATGAAAGCAGAAAGTCTTTCATACTCACTGGGTTTATTACTATACAAATAAGGACTTAATAGTTGAGCTCCAGAATACTTTTTTGATGTTAATCAATAATTGTGTATTCAAGGGGTGTATAAATTGCTTACAATTTGTTAATGACCAGATAGCAGCCTGATAATCAGTTTTCTTTTTCAGTGAGTTATTTTTCTCATCAAACTTCAGACAGTTTTGAGGGAAATCAAATTTTCTCACTATGGTTGTTAGTCCATAAAGTTGAAGTGCACATCTATCACTTTTCCACAAGTTTTTTAAATTCCAGTGATTACCATGAAAAGCCCTGCTAAGTACAATAAACCTATGAATACTTAGAGTTCAGCTAGTGAAGTTGCATGTTAAATACATTGCTGTGTATGGCTATCAGTGCATGCAAAATGTTTTACGTGTATTTCAGCCTTTGCATTTTGCAACATCTTGTAGCATCTATTACAATTTCCAAGATGGACTGGTAATTCAACTTTCACTCCTGCCTCACTATATTTTCAGAACTATTTTTATGTATTTGTAGAACTGATTTATTGGTAGATTTTATACACAATGTGATCACATTCACATTGAGAACTTGTACCTGTACATGACACATCTTGATTCTCATTTTTCCTATCCTCCTTTCCTCCTTATAACCCCACCCCTATCTGCATAAGCTTTATTTCCTTTGTTTTAACTATCAAGTTTCCTCTGTCCCTTCTTTGCTTTCCCCTCTACACCCTTACCTTTTCCTTTAGCATATTTTCTTTCTATTTTGCATTACCTCATCACACCTTTTGGCATTCATTTACATTTTCAGTTTTTCATACTAGTAAAAAAAATGGTACTTACAGACCTATTTTTAACATTTGATAATTTCATCTCATTGTGTGACCAGTTTGCAACATTTCAACTTTTAAAATATGCACTCACATTGCTGTTTTCTTTTCATCTGAATTCAGGTTATCTGAATTCCCTGTGACTGTATCCCTGCTTCATTTCACTGTCACATGAACAGTGGTTCATACAGCCAACATCAAAAATCATCATCATCATCATTATCATCATCCATAAACAATACTTCTGTTATGAAAACATATTTTACCATGATGGAACCCTTTCATCATTCATGCATGAGTAATGAGATGATTCACTTTGACCTCAAAACCTTGCAAATATGGTTTTTCATGTGCCACTGTAATGAATTAGACTATTTCTACCAGAAAAGTAAAAGAACTTTTCTTTAAAGCATATTCTGAAGGGATATACATGTTGTATTCTTTGTGTGGTGAGCACATGTTGTATTCTTTGTGTGGTTTCTGCAAAACCAGTTAGGCAGAGCTTTACATAGGAGAAAATCACGTTGTGACTTTTGCACATGTATATGCATCTTGCTTTTGTATAAGTGGACAAACACAAAAATTGCTTCCTGTGTCCCCCAGGAAAGTACTGAGACACATAGGCTACTATATGCTAAATACAAATTTATAGTAGAAAGTTTGGTATTGACATATTTAACCCACTGTAATATTTCAAGGGTTAAATAAGTCTATGAACATATTTGTAATCACATATACAAACACAAACTATATATTGACAATTCTATAACCACTGGTTGATATAGCAATGACTGACAAAAGTAAAAGTCTACACTCAAAATTAGGTCTCAAGATAACAGGGCCCAAATATTCTTGTGATTTTTAAGTGAGGTAAATTTTAAAAAACATTTTTTTTAATTGCTGTGAGGCCCTGGATTATTTTGTGATTGTTTGCTGATGGCAGAACTTTTTACATTTTAGTGTAAGTAAAATAAGGACAAGATTCAAGAAAGAAAATGCAACAGTTTGTGCATTATGTTTTTAAAATTATTGAATATATTTGTGCAAACTCAACTCAAATTAAAAATAGATAAGGTATTATTTTACTTAAAGCTCACTAAAAAATTGGTTGATCTCAGCAAGACATAAGGGTATGAAAACTCACTATGAGTTGAGTATGAGTGGCTTCAGAGGCTGACCAAGGAGATGGTGTCTAGTGTCATGCCCCTCCACCTTGGATTGCTCCTCTATTCTTCTCTCTCACCATGAGTCAGACAGGTCTTCTCTACTATGCCCTTCCACAATGAGGTTCTAGACTTGAAGCCAACTACCCAAGGACCAAAGTTGGTGAAACCATGAGCAAAACTAAACCTTTCCTCTTTTAAATTTCTGTGTCATACTCTGGTTTCTCATCAGATCGTATAAATCTTTCACCTTTTAAATTTCTGTGTCATATGTCTGATCACAATATGGAAAATAAATATATTAGAATATTTTAATTAAAGAAATGTAACATGTTAATTGACATATCTTACAGGAATATATTCTCTAGGACTCCATTGGGCATTATGTTTTTATTAGGTATTCATGTGATACATGATATATGATATAGTGTCATACGTAGCTTTTCAGCTAACCTTGCACTTGGACTCTCAATTTTGATTTTCAAAATGAAGTTCATAAATTCTTCTCTAGTCTATTTTTGATTGAGAATGTATATCTCAGGGTATTTATATAAACACTTCTGTTAAGTATTAATATAGAAGAAAAACCTTCTGGCTCTTAAAGGAATTAAAATTCAATGTTTGACTCATTTAACATTACTTAGGACAGTAAAGCTAACATACATATTTTCTTATGCAATAAATTATATCATGATTTATGTTGTTTTTTGACCTACTCAAGGAATTCTTTAGGTTCAAAGTGGCACAAGGGAAAATCGATCTCCATAACAATTATTTGATATGATAGATAACTTCAGGGCCTTAATAAATATAGAACATCTTTGTATTTAACTTCATAATGAGTAGGCAATAGCGGAATATTTTATTATTCACAACAAGTTTGTTACTCTCTGAATCAAACTGCATGAACTTTTGATGCATTTCTATTTATTCATTTAACTCTAAATTGAAAACATAAATGTATTTCTCTTAGAATATATTTCAGTTTAATCACATTATTGTAAATGTGTCATAAAACAGGTACATTTTTATTTCTTGCCCTCTTTGCTTTTTAAGTTTGTTACATAATTAGAATGAAAGAGTGGTGCTGCCTAGGCCATGTGGCATATGACTACAACTGTCCCCTTGGCAGGACACACTTCTCTCAGTATCTTAACCTTCCTCTAAACTTGTCCTGCAATTCTCTACCCTTCTACCACAAATTACTTCTCTTTGCCTTTTATTATCCACACCATAGTCAAACTCTAGGTTGGAAATAAAGTATTGCATGATCATACATTCATTGTTTAACTGCTCCACAGAAAATTTAAACAAGTTTCATGAACATTTTTCATGTCTCAAAACAAAAGCTATAGCAGACATATAATATTTTGTTCATACTAAGTTTAAATAAAAACTTTCTATAGTTTAGAAAATATATTTTAAGGGTTCCCACCATAAAAATATATGAGTAAGTGTGGGGCCGGGGAGTTAGCTCAGTGGTTCCGACACCTGTCTTGCAAGCGCAAGGGCCCGGGTTCGATTCCCTGGTAACCACATAATAATACTGGGTGTGGAGACCCACACCCAGCAGCAACCAGTACCACATACCACAGTGCCGGGCATGGTGGCTCACGCCTGTAATCCCAGCACCCGGGAGGCAGAGGCAGGAGGATTGTGATGTGAGTTTGAGGCTGAGCTCAGGGCCAGCCTGAACCACAAAGAGAGACCCTGTCTCAAAAAAACCTAAAAAAAAAAAATATATATATATATATATATAAATGTAAGTGTATATGTTAGTTTGTGTAATTTAACCATTCCACAAGGTACACAGATGCTCATGTGTCGCTTAATGATGACATGTTCTGAGAAAGAGGACTTCCTTATTTTGCAACCATCATATATTTACATAAGTAAAAACATCTTATATGATTAGGTAGCATAATCTAATAGGATTACTATCTAAATAACACTGTATAATGCATGTCTATGTTTAAAAACAGACTGTCTTCAATAAAGTATGTAATTATAATTGCCAATTTAAACACTAAATCCATCATTTCAAAAACACAGTTCATTGATTATTGATGTACCCAGCCCAATATACTCCCAGTAAAATTAGCTTGATTAGTCTATGCTTCCTATTCATCCCAGTTTAGGCTTGTGACAGAAGGGCTAGAGGTGGGCATAGGAGTGGGGTGTCTGTTTTTTTGCACTAGAATGTCTATTCACCCTTCCCTCCTTGGTGAGGTCTGCATTATCCTCTTGAAGTAGTGATGAGATGGAAAAGCAGACATGAGTCTTTTTATTTGTCTGGCATTGATCTGGCACTGATCTCCAGTGCCTTTGACAAAAGATAAACAAAGATGATTCATTTGCTCAGTTCCGAGCAAAGTTGCTCAGAGCTGGCTCCCTCAGTTCATTTTCTGTGAGTGAATATGTGTCTTAGGCTGGCTGTATACTTCCTTCTCATAGTGAGTAGACATCAAATACATTTGAATTAACTTTCCAACTATGTCTTCTCACACACTTTTCCAGCATTGATGTGAATAGGAACATGCTAATTTATTCATTCTGTGTGGAAATTCAGGAGTTTTTTTGTTCGTTTTTGTTCTTGTTTTGTTTTGTTACAACATAGAGCCCTCTGTCTTAACAATAAATTTTTATATATTTCACCCATAGTATTAATAAGTGACATTATATATCCTCAGTTTCAGAAAATATACATCCATTGGTCTACGTGATTTATAGCAGTTTCCTCTCTCTCTCAATACATATCAGAGAGAAATTACTGAAGACTCTTGAAACATGGAATGGAAATCCACCAGATGACTTACTTAAAGGGAATCATTGTTTTATAGCCAAATAATTTCAATATAAAAATACAGCAATTATAAGGGTACACTTCCTCCAGAATACAAACATGCTTTTGTTAATTATTGTGTAAAATTATATGTTTAACCCTTCTGTTCTATTTCTTCATTGCAATAGAGACCATTTGTGTATAGAAGAATCAGTGTGCCCAAAATTGTGAAACAGGTGGCCATACATGAGTATTAAAACTTTTATATTGTGATTTAGCCTTAATTAAAACTGTTTTAAAAAGCTATATATTTCTGTAAAAATGAATTTTATAGCACTACATGTGATCTGAATATTATTTTTTAAAATTTCAACCCAGAGCTAAACCAAGTAGAAATGTTATTAGAACAAAGCATGGGATTATTGATTCCATGCCTAGGCTAAGAAGCACCGCTGAGTTTCTGGTGAAAAGGTTTTGGTATATGTTCTGTGACAATCTCCGGAAAGGCATGATTTTCAAGATTATATGACATAGAACTATTTTTAAGAGGTTCACAATACATGTGAAATCATATTGGTTAATTGTATAATTTGGAGGATTTAAAATGTATTCACTGGATTACCTGCTTAGAAGTATTCACTGAATTCTACTAAGTGCCAAGGTGATCTTAGCCAACACTATCCTCAAGTGTTACCAAGATCTTTGCCCTAATGGAATATTCTGCCTACTAGTGATTCAGGGTCCAGAAAAATGACAAAATAAATCAGTCAATTTCTAGCACAGCCCATGAAGATGAATTGTTTAGTACTAAAGTTGTAAGATTTGTGTTTTTGAAATAGAAATATAGCTAGATGAGTTTAAAAAAAAAAGCATGACTATTGAGCACTAACTAGATGAGAATCAGAGGGAAATATGCTCAGCTGGTTCACCACCAGCTTCCCTGGGGGAAGAGATTTTGGTGATGAGGTTCACAGAGAACAGTAGAAGGATCAACTGACAGACTGTGGAGATTTCTGAGAATCTGTGAAATGGATTCAGGACAGTAGAAAGTTACTTAAAGTGTTTTAGTAACCTTTAGACATGGAAGTAATGAATAGATATTTTGAGAATTATTTGGCTGATGCATGAGATGAGAGTCTCAATTCAGAGTTGATGCAGTTTAAGGAGCTGAATTAAGGTGTTACACAATTTCTTGCATGATTGATTGCTTCATAAATATAAAATAAGTAAATTCAGGTAATTCTGTGTATATTGCAGTATTTTCAAGAGATTTTATTAATTTTTATATGATGCAAGAAATAGTCTCTTGACAAAATAATTGGAATGGTTATCTTGGGTAAAAATTCAAAACCAATATTTTCCCCCTAAACAGTAAAGAAATACTAGAAAATATCTGTGACTTCCTAAGATGTTACTAGAAGTATTGGTAACTTCAAATATTATTGCTTTACATGTAGGGAAAAATATTTAGTAGTTTGTCTGCTCTTGTTCTAAGAAATATATCTAGACTATAAGATTTAAATTTGGATGAATTTTATATTTGTGAATCCCTTCACTTACATTTGAGGCACACATTTACAAAATACACTTAAGAAGCTTATATAATCTGTCTGTTTTAAAACATGGAGAATGCACCAGTTCAGTAAATGGTATTGATGTAGAGGACTTTTAGTAAAGTACACAGGAACAGTGTAATTATTTTGGACTTACTCCTATTTTCTAGTAAATATTGGTTATTTCTTAATTCTTAATGCACGGAAATTTTTGATAAAACTATAACTCTTAAATTCAAATTTTATTAAATATAATTTTAATTCCTTATACTGTTACAAATCTAACATTAAATAAGTCCTATATTAGTACTTTGAAAGTCAGGTGGTGCAAATTTTGTGGGAGAGGTTTTTTCTATAGAGCAGGTAAAAATTAATGTAGAAATAAATCATGTTTTATTGCATAAATAGAAAAATAGTTCAATATTTTCCACAAACTAATTTTCCTATAATTAGATATTCATGTATTTTTAAACTTCATAACATTCAAATATATAAAGTTAGGGTATGTGATTTAGCTGTGGGAAAGAAACCACACATTTCATTTAAGAAAATATAAATTGTGATAGCTTCAAAACATAGCTCTTACAAAAATGGATGTGGATTCAAAACTCACCTAAAACAGTTTCTTCAACACATCTATTCAGATACTGATCTCCTGCAGTGCTCTGCCCTGCTATCAGTTTGCTATGAAATAGCTTAGAGTTGGGTGATTGCAGGAAATAGGCTTATTTGTCACCAAAAAGAAGTGAATTGTAAATTGGAGGAGATGAATACACTTGGTCGATTCCAGATGCCAAGCATTCGATCCAATCTCAAATTTTGCCGTGGGACACTTTGTCTGCAAATCTGTTGCTAAATTTCAGACTTCCATCAACACTCAAGTGAAGTGGCATCTCAGGCATAACTGTGTGTCTCTTAATTAGACAAACTGTTTAAATCAGACAAGCTGTTACTGCTACTTTATTGCTACTACTATATACTTTGTATATATATTATATACATAAATGTCTATATGGAAGAGTAATTAATTTTATTATAATCATCCTCATTTATACCTATTCCAACCTATACATCTATGTGTTAAGGAACAAATTCTTTTCCAATAGAAGAGGAACTAGAACAGCTAAGCCAAACATCTTCTAGACTGAAAGCTATTTTATATTTATAAAGCATAGCAAATATTTTCCAATTCTGAAGGAAAAATATGGATTTCTGATGAAAAAAGAAATTTAAGGATTCTTATCACTTTCATTTCTGAGTACAGTTTCTACACTTCCATCATATTAGAGCAAATGGAAATTTTTAAAAACAAAAGATTTATGAAAGCAGTCATTTTTAAGCACACTTCTGGCTAGAGAAAGCAAAGTGTAATATATAATGACACCTCAGGCTGAAGATTTATTCTTGAATACATACACATGCTTTTGAGCAAATATCCTGTACTGATTTTCATTTACCTCCTGAGAGAGATGTTGAGAAAATAAGAATTTAGTATACTGAAGAAAGTTATTAATGAATATGTGTGTGAAAATGTTACACATCTTTACTTACTCTGAGAGTTTCTAAATAAGTGACTAACATCCAATCAATCAAGTTTACATTATTTAAAGGTCTGGATAAAATATTTAAATTAAATCAAGCATACATGGCAGAAAAACAGGGAGTAAACTTATATCCCTGCCTTGAAAATATTAAACTTAGCTAAGTATCTGATAAAATTCTCTTTTCAAGTATTAGGCCTCGGCCATGCTGAACTCTGATTGCAGGGACACGGGAAGAAGAGGGGAAGCCTGGGACTGGCTCGCCCAGCTCCAGGACTGTATTTTGGTTCCAAGAACAAGGGACGGGTTACAGATGAGGCACAGAGCTTTCCTTGCGCTGTGTGGACATAGTTTAGGCTGAACAAAATGTCTGCATCTCGTAAGGCAGAGTTCCAGTGCGGAGGAAACTGTCAGATAAAGAAATCCAGTCTTTTGGGGGGTCTCCCGCATAGCAGATAAATACCAACCAAAGCACAAATAAGTGGGTGGTCTTATGAGATCAGGCAAATAAGATGAGAAATCTGTTAACTGAGTGATTTCAGGAAGGGGCACAGGCTGGGAATTGTTCAAGCACAGTTAGGATGAGGAATCCTTTCCACACAATCGGAGCAGTCAGCGGGAATTTCAGAAGCAATGAACCTCACTAAAGGGTATAACGACGACCTAGACTACTCTAAAACTGCTTGAATGCTTAAAGAAAAAACTCAAAGGATACAAACTGAAGTAATAGCAACTTTACTGTTGAGACGAAAGCTCGTCTCTTTTAAAAGTAGATAGTTAAATCTAGAAAATCAATAATTTCAGATTTTACGATAGTAATCATAGTAGAAAAGGTTAGCATTCATGTAGAGAATCATGACGATATGACTCATAGCCATGAGAAAAATTGTTAAAAGGAGATGAAAATAATACACAATATAGAATTCAAATATATGGACCTTATTATAGGTATTGTAAGTACATATAACTATTATCACAAAAATTAGCAAATTATAATCTAGATTAACCTGTCGTGTATCCTGTTTTACTATAACATATGAGCTAAAAATCATCTTTATGTTTTTAAAGAATTATGAAGCAACATTGAAAAGCAAACCCAAATCAAAGATATGTACATTTTAGAAAATTGTATATACTGTGGAAAATCTCAAATATGTACTGTGTTTCTCCTTACAGAAAGTTGGGCAGAGTAATCAGTCAGGAAAGAAAAAGATCTAAAGATAACCAATGACACTTCAAGTTAGGAAAATACTTAGAAGATTTTGTTAAAAAAAAAAAGCTCAGTTACAGATAAAATAATAACAAACCGTACAATTACTGAATATAAATGCATAACAATAGAAGCTGTTCAAAATGAAGCAAAAATAAAATGATAAATTGAAAGAAAAAGAAAAATGTTACCTTGTAGAAAAGTAATAAATAGGCTAACTTGTCACTGAAGTTCTAAAAATCTGTAAGTTTAGAGGAATGACAGAGCATTATTTAAATATATATATTTAAAACAATTACATGAAATGAAACTAAGGAGAGTGTCAATTAGCAAATGAAAAAATGAAAATTAAATATATATATTTAAATATATATTTAAATATCAATGGCAGAAATATTTACAAATGAAATAGCCATAGATGCAAGAATAACAGTTGTTTAGTTTCTGTGTGTGTGTATGTGTGCGTGTGAGAGTGCACACATGTGTCTTAGTACAAGAACCAAGTAGCTGAGTCCACAAAGTCTTGTTCCAGGTTCACATATGAAGTTGTGACTATAAGGCAAAGAAATTATTCTACGCTTCTTTACATCTACATGCACCTAAATCCTCAGCCCCAAAATAAATATGTTTAAGAGAAGTTACCAAATATATTTAAAGAAAAAATAGTATGTGCTGCAGGTCCAAAGGTTTATAATAAAGAAAGAAAGTGTAAGACCAGGGATTTGACTCAGTGGTTCCAGAATCTGCCTGGCAAGTGTGAAGTCCTGAGTTTGAACTCCGGAACCACATACCATAATGTCAGGTGTTGTGGCTCACACCTATAATCCCAGTACTCAAGAGGCTGAGACAGGAGGATTGCTGTGAGTTTGAGTCTAGTCTGGGCCACATAGTGAATTTAGACACAGCCTGAACTAAGAAGCAATACCGTGTCTCAAAAAGAAAAACAAATTTTTTTTAAAAAGCATAATTGAAAAATCCCTGCTGCTATTTTGCAATGGAAAATTAGTAGCTAATCTTAAGAGTTTTCCCTATCTTTAATTTTTAAAATTTCTTAATTGTAATTTTTTCTTTCCCTTAAACATTTCTCATATTTTTATTAACCTTAATATTTCTACTCATTACCTTAATATTTCTACTCACTTCTGATTGATTCTTTAATTGACAATAACTTCCACACTTTCTATTGAATTTACTATGGCTTCCTAATAATCATATATTTGTTTAATTCTTTTTTTCCCCTAATTCCAGTGAGTGTGGCATGATTAGTTCACTTTTCAAGAAAGAGCCAGTTTTGCTTTATGTTAAAATATTTATTGATTACCTGTGTACTTAACTAGACTCTACATTTCTATCTACCTAATTATCTTCTTTTTCTCTATATTATGTTAATATTATCTTCCTTGTTCAACTATGTGCTCTCTGCCAAGAAGGTAACAACACTTTATTAGTATCTTTAAGGTATACTGATACTTACACAATTTCTGTTATTTGGATCAATCTTCTTATTACTTATTCAACTGCCTCAAGGAAATCTTTAATATCTATAAAGCACATTAACTAGTATTAGTAGCAATTATCCTTTTCCAAAAAAAAAAAAATTAGTCCACTTCAAAGAATTGGATACAAGAATTTTAGTGTTCCAGGTTGTTGATTCTTATCTGGAAAAGGTTCTCAGAAACCCCAACAGTTTAATGCAGCAGCTGAGGATGAGTAAAACATGCAAAAGTATTAACATTTAGACAAAAGGAAACATTTGTGTTCAATACTAACTGAAAACATTGTGAGAAACATTAGTGCATATTTATCATTCAGTATTCCCTTCCAAACTGGACATCCCTGCCTCTAAAACAATTACATGAAATGAAACTAAGGAGAGTGTCAATTAGCAAATGAAAAAATGAAAATTAAGCTACATCCAAGTCTAGTCCCAAAAGCATCTATAAGAACTTTTCCACTCTGGAAACAACATAGACCATGGTTTTTAACGTTTTGACTCATTTTGTGTGTCTCCACAACTCATGTTGAAATTCTGTCCTAAATAGCAGCAGTGTTAGGAGTTATACATCCCTGTGGGAGAGAATAAAGTCATGAGCATCTGGTCCTCACAACTTAGAAGGTGGCCCTGTAAAACAGGTGAAAGTTAGTCATTCATCTCTTCTACCACCTGAGAACATAGAAGAAGGTGCCAACTAGAAAGCAGAAATTGGTCCCTCATAAGACAATGAACTGGCCAATGCCTATATCTTCAGTACAGTGTGAAATAATTCCTGAATGGAATAATCAGAAAGTGATACTGAGAATGAGAATACTAACTTAGCAAATTAATATAAATGTTGAAATAGCTTTAGGTCTAAGTAATGATACAGGATAGAAGAGTTTTGAAATGCATGCTGGGAAAAGCCTATGTGACTCTAAATGAACCATTAGGGGAAACTCTAGTGAGTGCCTAGAAAGGGAAATGAGATCTACAGAGAAACCTTCAGTATTCTTGGAGAACACCTGAGTAGTCATGGACAGAATGTTGTAGAATTATGAACTGTAACAGTCATAATAATGAGGTCTCAGATGGAGATGAGGAACATGTTATTGGAAACTAGAAGGAAACCAATCCTCATTATCAAGCAGCGAACAGCCTGTCTGATTTGGAGTCATGAGTCATGAATTAGTTTCATAGAACGTAGAATTTGAATTAATATACAGAAGATAAAACAGACAGAACTTATAAGCAAATTATTACAAGTATTCGTTGGCTTCTTTCTAATGGTTAGAATATAATAGTAAAATTGGGAAGTTAATTAAAGAGAACTTTGCAGAATTCTGATGATTTATGATTTGGTGTTATTTCAGATTAAGATTTAAGATTTAACGTTATTTGCTTTGTTGAATTTGGTTTCACCTGGAATTTGTTGACCAGTTTTACTTTCTTTTTCTTTCCTTTTGGAAGGAAATATATCCTATTGTATTTTAAAAGCATTTAATATGTGTGGTACCATAGGTTCAAGGCTAGAGTGTAATTTGCCTGAGAAGAAATGGTACCTAGAATCCAATGCATACTAATTTTAGTGATATTTAAATTGCACTCTAGACTTTAGATTTGTAGTTGATCTTAGATGAGTTAATACTTTGGAGCTAAAAATGAGTCAATATATTAGGGGTCAGAGTTAAAATATGATCTGAATACTCATTTTTCTACCTTGAATCTTCTTTCCAATGGCAAAGTTTCAGAGGTATAGCTATGTGGTAGGTGATTTTGTCATGAAACTAGATCCATCTTAAATAAAATTAGTGCCATATAAAAGTACCCATCATGAACTGATATATCTAGAAAGTAACAACCAGAGAGTTGTACTTCATGAGACAAAGATTTTGTACAGTATAGGACTGTGTGAAATAAATCCTTATTGCTGTAATGTGCACTCTGTACTGACTAAGCTGGATTGTCAGCCTCAGTGGTATCAGAACCACTGAAGTGATCACTAAAATACATTTGTCAATGTGCGTGCGCAAGTTGGAGAAGTAGTACTGGGTACTGTATTGAGGCCTTGCAAATAAGAACTTTGAACTAAGATAAGATATACACATCAGAGCATCTCAGCAATCTGCAAAATCATACTCTTTACAAGGTGAAGGATACAAATGCATTGGGAAAAGAATCTCTGATTTCCTAGTTCAAGGAAGGAACTCTAGAGAACTGCTTCACTGAGCTTCATTTCATTATGTTGAACTATCTAGGCTCCCAGAGCTTCAGCCATCAGCCCAGGGAGTTCACTTTGCTTGTGTTTTTTACAGACTTTGCTGTCCTGCAAGGTCTGGTTGTTCAGGTTTCAGGTAGAAATAATGCAGGGATATTTGGTTTCTGGAGCATTACATGTGTATTTGAAAGTTAGGCATTGACTTGAGGGAATGTCCCCCTAAAAGGGCAGTATATGGAGGTCTGAGAATGAAGTCTAAATTGCACTGGTAAGATATCAGAGATGGTGAGAAGTCAGAGATGTTGGGAACACGGAAACTGTGCTGAGGAAAACCACAGGCAGTGGACCAAGCCCAAGAAAAAGACCATGGGAGATGCAACCAGAAAGATGATTGGCATGGAACCATGGAAGTCCTCCAGAATCCACACTTTGCCACCAGATGTCCCATGTGCATGTCTTGGAGCTGTAGTTTTTACTGCTTGCTCTTCTGAGTTTTGGTCCTGCATAGTCCAAATTGCCTCCATTTTCCCATTTCTCATATTTGGAATGGGAATATTCACCCCATGCTCTAGATATCTGTGATTATGTGGTAAACTTTTTCAATTTGATAGGAGTTCACAGTAAGAATTTAACTTGAATCTCAGAGGTGATATTGGAATTCAACATTTGATAAACAAAGGTACTATTCAGACTTTGCAGATTTCTAATTAACACAGGATAGATATATCATATTAGGTAAAATTATAACCTCATGTTTGTTTAGTCATTTTTCAAGAGATGTGTTTGGTTTTCAAGTTGAGGGCATGGGATTTATAGTTCAGCTTGATTCACAAACTGATTGGTTTGAGAGCTACGTGCGGGTTGATAAAGCAGAGCTTGGGAGGGTTATGGCTGCATATCCTGGGAGGTGCTACCTGAGCCATTGTTTGCTGATAATGATTTGCTGTTCTACTTCCTGGCCACTGAGAACTAAGCAGCTCTTCTGCACCCTGAAGACTGACAATCATGAATGGAAACCCTAAACCAAATGAACTCTTCACTCTAGGTTGTGTGTGTCAGTTATTTTCTCCCAGAAAGTGGAAAGATGACAAACATACCTGTTTATAATAATTTCTTATAAAAGTTTTATTAGACTAAGAGTTTTCCTACATTTTATTCTTAAATAGAAGAATGAACTCTCTTTTAAAGGTAGAATATGGGCTATATTACACCTAAGATACTATTTGTAATCGCTTTTTTGAATTTTGGTTACAATCATACACTTAATATAACTTTAAGTGATCATAATGTGTACACATCTTACTACAGTGGCATCAACTACAAACTACAGATGGCTCACCCAACCTAAAATAGTTCTTCTATGATGACAAATAAATATTAATTGAATTAGATAACTAGAAGATCACAGTTTGCTTCTTATTGGTGGATAAGAAATTAGTAATACTCATATACTAATAAAGAAGAGAAGCTAATGGATGAAGGACTTATTGTCAATACCTGCTTGAGGAGCTTATTCTAATACATATGCCAGGGCATTAAACAAAAATTAAATTTGTTTATCTTTATAAATATCACACCATCATATCCAAATTTAAAGATCTTGATGCAATGCACTTGAAAATTGAAAACAAGCCTGCTTGGCAAGGTTCAAGGTCCTGAGTCTGATCCTTGCTACAAAAAAATAAAATATTTTTAAAATAACAGAAAAAAAAAGAAAATGGAAAACAAAAGAGCTTTTGTGAATGAAATAATTTCTGCTTTGGAAAGGGAAGTGTCACACATGCAGCACAATTTAACCCTGTACAGAAAATCTCTCTCAGCACTGTATCATCAGTGCTGAGAAATATACATAGCACTTTATGAAGGACAGAAAAAAAAAAAGAGGCTTTGGAAAATATCGCTGGCATTTATTTGGGCACTGGATGATTTCTTCAGCAGTTATAAATTTTTCCTCCTCTAATTTGAGCTGTTAGCTATCATTACAAATTGTTTTGCTTAAGAAAACACATTTTAACTGTGATTACTATTGTTCTACAGGTATAAACAGGCTCATTGTGTGTGTGTGTGTGGTTTTTTTTTTTTCAAATCTTTTATGTAGATGCTGAGTTTTTTGAAGATAGGAATCATGGAAATAGAGCTAATATCAGGTGCACATTTCTATTCTTATTTTCTGTGAGTAGTCAATCTATCAGCTTTAAGTCCATATCAAAATCTCTTTTTAAATGTTGGGCTGATTCAATTGTCCATCTTCCATCATTTCTCAAAAGTACCAAATTAATATCCTGTCAGCATAAGACTTTTCTTCTCTAGTCCCATTGTAGTTTATTCTTTACAGGGGAGTGAAAAGTATTTTTAAGTGGAAATTAAATCATAATACATGCAATCTCTTGTTCATAACATTCTAAAGGCTTTACTTGCACTTCTAATAAAATATTGTCTCCATGATCTTGAATGACCTTAATCCTCAGATTTCTAAGTAAACTCAAGCGAGATTGTCCATTTTTAATTTTCATATATTTAACAAAGCTCCTTCTAACTTTCTAAACATTATTGATCTTGGTACGGTCTCCAAGATATGTACATGATTGGATATATAATATCATCTAAATCAATTAGACTAAGAATTTTGTCAGCAAATATAATCTTTCCATTAATTTCAATCACTATCTCCTATTGTTTTTTCTTCATTCAGTTCATTACGGTTCATTATTTTTTTTTAATTCTCTCATTTACTTCTAGGATGTAAATGTATGATACCGAATTATACTAGTAATACCTTGCTAATGTCATTGCCATAATTTTACCATCAGTAACTAGAAGAAAGCTTCCTTATCATAAATATGTAAAACAGGCTTTTATTATCTGACTATATTCATTTTAAATGTTTTCATTATGTCCATGTAATTTACTGACACCAACTGGAGAAGCAGTGTTATGTTGGAATTACGTATAATAGACTGGGGACTTATCACACACTTAGCTGTGTGATTTGAATTGATTTAAACTTCCGAGTTGGTTTCTTCCTTTTAAAAGTATTATTTTCATAGTGCATTTTTGTTGACCTAAATGTTGCCAGCACTTAGGCATGGGCTTTTTATCTCATCTGTGTCCCAGAAGTTTTACTTTTGGAGGTGAGAAGAGTTTCCAGCAAGGTGATGGCACAATTGACTTGTTACTCCCTCTGGTGAAATTGCCACAGCAGGGAGAGTGAGAAGGAGCGCTAGGTCCTATATATTTCATTTCTCTCTTGCCATCTCCACTCGTTAAATGACAGGTTCACTGCTGTTGCTTGTTTCTCATTTTCTGCTACAAAATAGAGTAGTAAGAAGATAATCAAAAGTGAGAAAAAAGGTAACAAAGCCTTGTTCATGAGAAGCCCTGTGAGAAAGACAAAGTATGAAACCACTCATAGTATAATTTGAAGAATTTTACAGAGCCGGACCACTTGAATATGTGTTTCCTCTCAGTCTCCTCCTGTATTCTTTATGTTAAATATCGATTTGCTTTTGAAGCTCTTTCACAAGTGAATTTCAGGAAGAACATTTTTTATGAAACATATAGACCAGACAATTTTGTTGAATAATGGCTGATATCTATTGACTATTCAGAGGTACTGATATGTGTCTTCAAAACATACCATCAAAAGGAAATATCCCTTGCATTTGTACTATTATTAGATGTCAAAATCTTCAAAATCTAACATAGGTCATTCAAGTTGAGGCTCACAATAAATTGAAGAGAAAAACCAAACAAATTTAGAAAGTTATTTTTCCAGTAGACAGGAGAAAAAAATGAGGCAGAGAAAATTCAGTATTTCATCAAAACCATGCAGTTAAAAAGTAGTGCATACCATTTCCAAAGAAAGTCAGCTAATAGACTATCTTTAATCACTGAAATTACTACCATTTGATATTTAAAATACAGGTCAAGAAGCACATAAGCATATACAGAGCAGAGCATGATAAAGAGATAGGAAATCCCCAAGGAAAGAAAGGAGAGCAAACAAAAGATAAAGCAAGCAATTGCCTTCTTATTTTTTCTAAGAAATTTATCCCAACCAGGCCAAAACACATATTGTAATGATATACACTGATATACATAGCAAATTTATGCCTTAAACTTTAACATCTCCATCTTAATTATAATCATTAAAATATATTATTATATATACAATGCAAAATTTTGTGTTTTATGAAGAAGACTGCAGAAGACATACTAATTATTCACATTTGTTTTTATTACTATATTTAAGTTGTAGAATTAATGATTTATGAAAATAAATTTCTACTTGAAAATATATATTGGTTGGGGATATAGCTTAGTGGTGTTGCCACCTGCCTGGCAAGTGTGAAGTCCCAAGTTTGATCCATGTTGCACAAAAACATAAACAAATAAAAAGAAAAAAGAAAAGAAAAGAATATACTATAATTTTGCATTTTTACTGTGATTTGGTTTTTCTTTAAAGTTATGAATTTGAGGGCTGGGAATTTAGGTCATTGGTACTTGGCACCTGCCTTGCAAGCTCATGGTTTCAAGTTCAATTCTTGGTACAAAAAAATAAAATAAATGTATGCTAAATACTTATTTAAATAATAATTCTGATAAAACATTTATATTTATTATACAACTATAAAGTTTTTTCTTTAATTAGAAATTTAGAAAGTATCATGCTAAAGATACAACATAATATTTATGTGTGTGTACATTCACACATACCCCTGTAAAACTGTCTTTAAAAAGGAAGTTATAATGGATTTTCTATAACTTCCTTCAAATATCATGATTTTTAAAAGATTCTAATGGGTCATACAATACAACATACAAAATGTTCTAGTGAGAATTCATGATTGTACTGTTGTGTTGTTAACAAAATTTATAACATATTAAAATATTTACACCTCATAAACAATTGCAAAATTCTCATTTATACCAATGAATTCATCCTAAAATGACCTGGATTGGATAATACTTGCCCTTCAATTCTTTGTTTCTCTTGTATTTTATTACCTATTACAAGTTGCATATTTGTATTTCTTTCTGCTCTCAAACACATCCTGGTATATTTTGAAAAATAATGCCTGTCATATATTTTCAGGGTGGCTTAATATGATTACTACTTAATACTCATTCTGTCTCTGTCTGTCTGTCTCTCTTTCCCTTCTCATTCCCCTTTCCTTCTATCCTCCTTACTCTCCTTTTTTCCCCTTCTCTCTCTGACTTTGGCAATGACAAAGCCCACAACGTTTTGATGGAATGAGATGAAATGTCGATGGCTTGACTCATGCACGGATCCCACAAAGCTTGTGTGTTGAACACTTGATCGTTGACGCAACTGTGCTTAGAGGGTTAATGGATCATAAGGGCACCTACCCCATTAGTGATTCACTGACGAGTGCATTGCTGAGTGGACTGTTGGAAACACTGTGTAATTGGAGAAGTAGGTTCCTGAGGTGCACCTTTGAAGGGTGCTTATCAACCACAACCACCATTGCCCCACTTTCTGCCTTGCATAAGTTGAGCAGATTTTCTCCACCAGTCCTCTCACCAAGATGCTCTGTCACACCGCAGCACAGAAACAAGGGAGCTGAGCGACTGGGACTGACACCTCTGAAAGTGTGAGGCAAACCAATATTCCTCCCATGTGTTGTTATTCCCGAGTATTTTGCCACACCGAGGAGAAGCTAACTAATGGGAAATGAAGTGGAGACCTATTCAGATCCTGCATAGAGGATTATGTCATTTCAGTTTATGACTCCCCTCTAGTAGCAATGAAAGTTGCTGTCACAAAGTGTTAGATATGTGTGTGCATGTGTTCATCTATATTACACTTTTATTTGAGTAATTTTATAATTCATAATAATGAGGAAACAAAATGAAGATACTAATCCTTGTAATCAATGAGTTAAATAACATGCAAAGTCCACAGCCTGCCACCACAGGACCACACTGAAAGAGTGCCCAGGGAATGACTATAACAGTGGGCAGAGCTGGGGAGGTGGTGGCCAGCACCACTGCAGTTGTGCCAGGGCCACAGCCTGCCAACTCCCAGACCCACACCAGAAGAGCACCCAGGGACTTAGTATAATGGCAGACAGAGTCAGGGAAGTAGTGGCTAGCGCCATTGCAGTTGCACCGGGGCCACAGCCTGCCAGCCTCCAGGCCCACACTGGAAGAGTACCCAGGGACTGAGTATAACAGCAGACAGTGCCAGGAAAGTGGCAGCCTCTGCCATCATAGCAAAGCAGGGCCAGACAGAATAGACTTCAAGCCAAAACTGGTAGGGAGAGATAAAGATGGACACTATGTTTCAGTACAGGGAAAAATCGAAGAGAGAGAAATAACAATTTTAAATATCTGTGCACCAAATTCTAATGCACCCAACTATATAAAACAAACATTAATGGACATGAAAAACCAGATAAACTCCAGTGCAATAATAGTAGGGGACCTCAATACCCCACTGTCACAAAGAGACAGATCGACTGGACAAAAAGTCAATAAGGAAATATTTGAGCTAAACCAAACTCTTCAACAAATGGATTTAATACATGCCTACAGATTATTTCACCCCCAAAAGGCAGAATTTACATTCTTCTCTCCTGCTTATGGATCATTCTCCAAAATAGACCATGTGCTGGTTCACAGAACAGGTTTGAGCAAATGCAAAGGGATTGAAATTACCCTTGTATACTGTCAGACCATAATGCCCTGAAATTGGAGCTGAATAGCAAAAGAAAGCCCAGGATCTTCACAAACACATGGAAACTGAACAACACTCTACTGACCAACCAATGGGTCACAGAAAAAATTAGAGAAGAAATTGAACAGTTCTTAAAACTAAATGATAACCCCAATACAACATATAGAAATTTATGGGACACAATGAAAGCATTTCTACGAGGAAAATTCATAGCAGTGAAAGCCTATATCCAGACAATGGAGCAAGTTCAAATATACAATTTAATGCTGAACCTCAAACGACTAGAAAGAGAGGAGTAAGGCAAACCCAAAGCTCGTGATATTCAAGAAATTATAAGGATCAAGGAAGAAATTAATGCAATAGAAACCAAGAGAATGGTTCAAAAAATCAATGAATCAAAGAGTTGGTTCTTTGAAAGGATAAACAAAATTGATAGACCCTTAGCCAACCTTATTAAACAAAGGAAAGAAAAGGCCCATATCTATGCTATTAGGAATAAGAATGGAGAAATTACTACCAATCCAGAGGAAGTCCAGAGGATAATAAACACCTATTTTGAAAATTTATACTTTAATAAAATGGAAAATATAGAAGAAATGGCTACATTTCCAGACACATATGAACTTCCAAAGCTTAATAAAGAAGATATAGAAATGTTAAATACCCCAATATCAATCTGTGAAATTGAAAGTATAATTAAAAACCTGCCAAAAAGAAAAACCCTGGACCTTATGGTTTTACTGCTGAATTCTATAAAACTTTTAAAGAAAAGTTAATGCCTCTACTTCTTAAACTCTTTAAAGAAATTGAAAGGGAAGCAGTCCTCCAAACACATTCCTGGAAGCAAGCATTTCCTTGATTCCAAAAGCAGATAAAGACCCAACCAAAAAGGAGAATTATAGGCCAATATCCCTAAAGAACAGCGATGCAAAAATCCTTAATAAGATACTGGCAAACAGAATACAGAAAATTATCAAAAAGATTATATACCATGACCAAGTTGAATTTATCCCAGTTATGTAAGGATGGTTCAACATATGTAAATCAATAAATGTAATACACTATATTAATAGACTCATGGACAAAAACCATATGGTCATATCAATTGAGGCAGAAAAACCATTTGACAAAATGCAACACAATTTATGTTCAAAACTGTATAGAAGATCGGAATAGATGCTCTGTATCTCAAACTAATGAAAGCTGTTTATGAGGAACCATCAGCCAATGTCATACTAAATGGTCAAAAATTGAAACCTTTCACACTAAGATCAAGAACAAGACAAGGATATCCTCTCTCACCACTTCTGTTCTATATATTTCTGGAAATAATAGCTACAGCAATTAGGCAAGAGAAATGAGTAAAAGGAATAAATATAGGAATTGAAGAAATTAAATTGTCATTATTTGCTGATGACATGATGCTCTATCTAGAGGATCCTAAAAACTCATTTAAAAAACTGCTGGACCTAATCATCAAATTTAGTCACATAGCTGGATACAAGGTCAAAGTTCAAAAATCAATAGCCTCTTTATACACAAACAGTAGACCCACTGAGATAGAAATTGGGGAGTCAGTCTGTCTCACAATAGCACCCCCAAAAATGAAATATCTAGGAATTAATCTAACAAAGGAGGTGAAAGACCTCTACTCTAAAACTAGAGCACTCTGATGAAGGAGATAGGAGATGATATCAAAAAATGGAAAGACATACCTTGCTTCTGGGTAGGAAGAACCAATATCATCAAAATGGTTATATTGCCCAAAGTACTATATAGATTCAACGCGATCCTGATTGAAATACCAACAGCATATTTCACAGATCTAGAGAAAAAAATCCAAACTTTCATCTGGAACCACAAAAGACCTAGAATAGCCAAAGCAATTCTAAGCAACAGGGACATGGTGGGGTATATTACAACTCCGAACCTGAAACTATACTATAAAGCCCCTGAGGTAAATACTGCATGGTACTGGCAAAGTAACAGAACTAATGATCAATGAAGTAGACTAGAAGATCCAGAAACTACTCCAGATACACTGAGCCACCTCAACTTTGACAAAGGAGCCAAAAATCCTCAATGGAGGAAAGATAGCCTCTTTAACAAATGGTGCTGGAAAAAGTGGGCTTTAATCTGCCAAAGACTAAAACTAGACCTAGCTCTTTCACCATGTACCAAGCTAAAATCAAAGTGGATGCGAGACCTAAATATTAAAACAGACACTGTGAACCTGCTGAAAAACAGGTTAGGTGAAACTCTTGAAGACATTGGCTTAGGGAAAGACTTTTTGAGCTAAACCTCTACAGCATAAGAATTGGCATAAGAAATCAGCAAATGGGACCTCAGTCTTTTAAAAAGCTTCTGCACAGGAAAGGAAACCACCAACAGAGCAAAAAGGCAACAACAATGGGGGAAAAATCTCTACTAGTTGTTCCTCATACAAAGGGTTACTATCCAGAATATAGAAAGAATTAAAAGAGAAAATCATCCCACCAAAATTTAGAGACCCAGTTCAAAAATGGGCATCTGAAAAAAAAAATGCTTTTCAGAGGAAGAAGTAAGAGCAGCTAAGAAATATATGAAGAAATGCTCAACATCATTAGTCATTTCAGAGATGCAAATGAAAACAACACTGATATTTCATCTCACTTCACAAAGAATGGCTGCCATTTCAGAATTAACCAACAACAAGTGTTGGCGAGGCTGCAGAGAAAAAGGAACCCTTCTCTATTGTTGGTGGGAATTTAGACTTGTACAACCCCTGTCGAGATCAGTTTGAAGATTCTTCAAAAAGCTATGATTGGAGGTTCCATTTGACCTAGCCTTCACTCTGCTAGGCATATACACAAAATAATTAAAAGAGTCATATCACAGTGACATATGTGCACCCATGTTTGTATCAGCTCAGTTTGTGATTGCTAAATCTTGGAAACAACCCAAATGTCCATCAGCTGGAGAATGGATAAAAAACCGTGATTCTTCTTCACAATGGAGTATTACTGTGCCATAAAAAATGATAAGTTTGAATAATTTGTACTTAAATGGATGTACCTTGAGGACATAAGTGAAATAAATAGGTCACAGATGTGTAAATATCATATCTTTTCTCTGGTATGAGAAAATGAAGGTGTAAATGAGTTCTACAAAGTATGTTATATATTTTGAAATAAAAAATATTAAAAGCGAGGGCCGGGGAGTTAGCTCAGTGGTTCCGGCGCCTGTCTTACAAGCGCAAGGGCCCGGGGTTCGATTCCCCGGTAACCACATAACAATACTGGGTGTGGAGACCCACACCCAGCAGCAACCAGTACCACATACCACAGTGCCGGGCGTGGTGGCTCACACCTGTAATCCCAGCACTTGGGAGGCAGAGGCAGGAGGATTGTGATGTGAGTTTGAGGCTGAGCTCAGGGCCAGCCTGAACCACAAAGAGCGAGACCCTGTCTCAAAAAAACTAAAAAAAAAAAAAATATTAAAAGCGAAATAAGGTGAATGGGGAAAATAATGAGATTATAACAAAAAAGAAAGGAAACAAAGTTTATGTATATAGGTGTTAGGGGTGGTTGGGTGCATAGGGCTCTGGGAAAAAAATAAGAAATAAGTTGTGTCATATATTGGTACAAATTCTCAATGTTGAGTGCAATCATGGTGTGTGTATGTAATATACCAATAAAGATTTCATTAAAAAATAACATGCAAAGTTAAACTGTTTCTATAATTCAATGGATTACTTTAGCACTAAGTTTGTAGAAGGTGGCTACTATAAGAAATACCAATCTGATGCTAATGTACAGAAGTTTGCTGTGGTCAAGTACATTTATCAGTAGTTATACCTGATCAGTGCCCCACCTGAAAATCTACTATTCTTCTACTACTACTTACTAGGATTGCATAATTTTTTTTCTTAGATTTTCATATACTGTTTTTCACATTTTAAATTTTAGAATCTCAAACTTTAGGGAGTTAGTTACCACATGGTTGAGGAAAAAAATTAAGTTTTAGGGAATCCCAAGCCAATTATAACTGAGAAAGGTAAGTTTAAAGCTCAATGTAAATGAGTTTTGGATACTTGATCCCTTTAATAATTTTTCTTTGGGCAAAAAGAATGGAATTTTGGCCGAATAATCCTCTTATGGGTTAGAGTTGTGTAAAGCACATGCAGGCCTCCTAAATAGCAACGCTTACCTTTTCCTAAATGGTTAATTTTAGCGTCTATCTAAATGTCAGTGTGGCAGGTAGTGAGGTGGAGCTGCATGTTAAATGACGCCCACAGGCTTTTATATTCAGTGTTAACATTTGCATAAAACCAGCTTTTTGTGCCTTATGTTTCCAAATCAATTTCGCTTTGTGTGCTAATATTTTACTAGCACCCTGGAGATAAAGAAGCATGCAGGTCAGCCATGTGTGCAGATAAATCCCCAAAGGAAACCACCACTGAAAACCACAAGATTGACACCAAACAAGATTACCAAAAGAATTAGTCATGCACAATCAACTGTGTTAAGTACTAGAGGGGGAAAAAAGTCTTTCCCTGGCTTTCAGGAAAAGGCGATCAGGGTGGAATGTTTATGTTTCTAATGTGTATCACTATGTGCTTCCCAATGTACTATTGTTTTCTACAATATGGACTTATCAGAAGCAACTATTATCTCCACTTAAAATGCAGCTAACAAGGTGGGAAAGTATTCATTCTCTGTGCAGTATAATTCCAAATATAAAACTAAAGACTTTTACCCCAAGAGTTTAGTCTCCTTCACTGTCTGGAGCTTAAAAGACATAATCTCTAATTTCAAAACTGCTGTATAGTAGTTTAAAATTTCTAAACCAAAGTAGCAACAAACAGAAATATTCAAAAGTAAATCCTGTCCCTACTGGGTTTAATAAGTAAAATTGTTGATTAAATAATAGAAAGGAAATTGTACTAAGTAATAGAAATTATGAAAACTCAACTTCTGGAGAAGTAAAATTTGTTCACAGTCCATTATATACTGCTTTACATTTGCTAAATTTTAAGATCTCAAAAGAATAATTGAAATTGGGTTCCTATACTAAAAATATTTTCATCTTCTGGGGATATTATATTCCTTTGTTGTTAAAATTTACAGGATCACAACTAATAGTCACTATGTTGGTTTTACCAGCTTCATTGAATGAGTATGACATAAACAGTCAGATTCTTGAATCTTTAAGTGTTTTTCATAAGTCTGTTTTACAGAAAGGGAAATGAGCTCAGACAAGGTAATAAATGTGTCTCTAATATATGATGAATAAGAGAAAGCATCTGAATTTAGATAAACAGTGTATACATGCAAGCTAGGCACAAGAATATCTCCCTTAAATGATATCATCCCTAGGAACCAATGGATTGTGTTACTTTACATGGCAGAAAGATAATTATGCTTGAAGATGCAATTAAAGTAGCTAATCAGCTGATGTGATTAAGATGCAATTAAGGTTGCTTATGTGGTAACGAGGAGATCACTGGGGATTATTCCAGCAGCCTAGCTCCAATCACATGAGTCCCTAAGAATGGAAGGTGAGGTGGAAGAAGTGGACGTAATAATGTGGGCTTTGAAGATAAAAGCAGGAGGCTGAGTCAAGCAATTCAGGGAACCTCTAGAAGTTGGAAAAGGTAAAGGAACAGATGTTTTGTTCCAAACTCCAGAAAGAAATGTAACCTCATAAACATCATGACTCTAGTGTACTTCAGTGTAAGATAATAAAGTGCTATTGTTTTAAAACATTGGTTCTATGACTGTTTGCTAAAATAGCAATGTAAAAGTAATACAAACAGTAAGATGATTTAGTTCTTTCTATATTACTTTAAATTTAATCTCAATGTCTTCTGGAAGTAGATAGTTAAGAAATAAGGCAAGAAAGTCCTGAGAGGCTATGTAATTAATCTTATTTTCTTAAACCCTACACAGGAACCTACACAGACCTACTCTTAGCTTAGATTAGCCAAGTTTTTACTATTATTAATGAGCTATACTTATGAATTCACATGTCAATTTATAAATTTCAGTACATGAAGATATTGATAATTTCTATATTTATAATTGAAAAATATATCTTTAAGGTTGTGATTATTAGGGTTCTTAGCTAATAATCAGTTTAATAACCTAATTTAGCAAACTTATCAAAACATTGCATTTAAGTATTCAGTTTCTCTAATGCTCATGAAATTGATTTAACATTTGACTAGTTTTCTTTTTAGTTAATAAGCCAAACACAGTCTTTTCCATGCATTCATTTTGTATTTGTGTGATAGTTATGATTTTTCATTTTAAAAAATTATGGTTTCTCAACATCAGCTAAGTGAGAATTCAGCAAATTATGGTTTGCTAGCCCAACTGGGCATGATGCTTATTTTTCTACATAAAGTTCCACTTGAACTCAGCCAATTCTATTAATTATGTGTCTCCAGGCCCTTTTGTACCATGATGTGAGAGCTGTGTAGATTTGACAATCAGTGCCCTGTAACATACGCAAAGATGAAGTCTTTGCTCTTTACCCCATATGTAAGATGTTCACCAAACCTTAGTCTTGCCCAAAATAATATTTTGCATGTATATTTTTAGATAGAGTAAAGAGAAGTACGTCCCAGTGCTTCACCCACACATATACCTGTCCTGTTAACCTAGATATATTATGACTCTTTCAAACTTAACATGGGTAAGATAAGGACTTAATTTTCTTCCTTATTCTCTTTTTTGTAGACACTAATTCATTCAGTCAGCCATTCACCCACTTGGCAGTATGGAGTACTGCCTGAATGCCAAGTTGTATGTGAAAACCTTATGGCTATCACAGCCCTCTCCTCTCTTGTTACCTAGTTAAACCTCTTTGTACTTGGCAATTTCCCTCACTACGTTTCATCAGCAAGTGTTATTCATTCTATTTCCAATAAATTTTCAATTGTCAACTTCTCTCATGCTCACTACTTTGATCCAAGTGGTCATCAGATCTCAACAGAATCTGCCTCCCAATTTATGTACTTACTAAAATTCTAATTTCTGTTAAGCTATACCCTGTGCCTTAGAAAAATTAAAATTCTACATGTATAGATCACAGTCATTATTTCCCTCCAATAATACTCCAACAATTATATTTGTGTTTGGTCCAAACTTTAATTACTTCCTATGCAGTGCAAGGATTTGACTGACATCTTCTCCCAAACTTGCTTTATTTTTTTCTTCTAGCTCCAAACCAACCACTGTGATCTTTTATTTCACAAGATATTCCTACCTCATTCTCACGTTGAGGCATTTGCAACACATTCCTTAATTTTGCCGTTCATGAATACTCTTTCCTCTTATTAATTTATAAAATTTAAGTATTAGTAATTGAGAGAGTTCTTTTCTAACCACTTTATCTAAAATAGATCTGTGTTCTTCATTTCAGCATTATATTTACTTCATTACATGTTGCTTTCTCTACAATTTGCATATTTTAAAAATTGTATGTTTCTGCATTTCTTACTTACTGCCCTTACCCATGAAGTGGAACTAAGTAAGTTCAATGCTGCTCTGAATCTTTGCTAGACAGTGGACTGAACAAAATTCAGGATAATTAATATACAATATATTTACAGGATACATAATATATGTATTATATATATATGATACATAATATATATGCATAACATATATAAATACATACAGGATACATTATATATGCATAATATATATAAATATATACAGGATACATTATATATCATATGTGCATACTATATTTAAAATATATACAGGGTATATAAATATTTGCATAATATATAAATATACACAGGATACATAATATATATGCATACTATATATATAAATATATACAGGATACATAATATATATGCATAATGTATATATATATATATATACAGGATACATAATATATATGCATACTATATATATATACAGGATACATAATATATATGCATAATATATATATATATACAAAAATACATACATATGTACATATAGAAATACATATATGTTTGCATATATATATTAAGCATATACATATATATATATATATATATATATATATATATTTTAAGTGACAATCATGAAAGTTAAAATGAATTGTCAACTTGCGTGTGTTTAGTGACTCCTAGATAGATGGTTGTATGACAAGGTAACTGTACTCCTCAATGTAACAGTCCACACTGGTTCAGTTGAATATCCCGTGAGGAAGTGGACTCACTGGAGGCTGGGCACAATGGAGGGCATGAACCTTTGGAGCGTGTGACTTTGCATAGTGCTTCCTCCAGACCACTGCTAATTAAGTAGCTTTCTTCCACCATACCCTTCCACACACTGCTTCTGCCTTAGGGCCAGCTGGCCATGGCTTGAGGCCTCTAAAACTATGGGTCAAGTAAACCTTTCTTCTTTACAGGTGTCTTTTGCGTTAAACAATTTGTCTGTGAACAGGCATGCTGAAAGGGTTATTGGTGATTGTAAGAATGAAGGAAGGGAGAGAGACACAAAGATTAAAAGAAGGTGTAGAGAAAAGAGGAATGTACACTTGTAGTTTGGTGTTCAGTTAAAACAAAATATGAGAATTTTTTAAAGATCTACTGAGTAAAGTTCAATGACTAACTCAATGTCAAGCATGTTTTACATTTAAAAATCAAAAGATAATCAGAATGTATAATTTTTACTTTACAATTCATTGATGATATTGAATTAAATTTAAAACAAAACTATCATGTACATTAAAGTAAGTAAAATGTTTCAATTTATGAAAGAGAAAGTCCAAGATATTTTTATTTAAATCACTAATGTCATTAAAAAGTACTAGAAAATATGCAAAAAGACAGACATGTTGAACATCTATAAAAGACATAGTTAATACATGCTCAGAGGCATCTTCATTTAAATTTAAATATATTCCAATATGTAAATAAATTCCAGTAACTTCTTGTAATTTCAGAAACAAATTTAAAGTACGACTCTCATTGTCAGAGTTATTTTCAAATAAAAAGATCGCTAAACATTGAATTCTTCAACTAGTATACAGTACTAAGTAAAAACGGTTCCTGAGGCAAAGAGAAAAGCTAAACTAAATATAGCAGTGCTTATAACAAATTAAGAAATGTGATATATTACCAAATCACAAAATGCATTTTTTCCTTATAAAACTGAGCTTTCTGCAACATTTAAGCATGGTTGAAAAACTTAGTGGTCTGTTACTAGACTGACTTCTATTTGAATGTCATCGATAGAGGTTTTATATTTTCTTAGTAATGATAATGGTGTATATGAACTTTAGAAAAGAGAAATAATGTTAAAATGCATGATGAAGATTAAACATTCTTTTACAAAGAATTAAATTTTATGTATATTTTATATTTGTCTTTTGCATAAACTTGAGTAACAGAATTTTAGTGGCACTCAATAGGCCTGATGCATGTTTCCAAATGGTGTTTTCCTACATTTAATGTGAAAATCCCCCATTAGAAGGCACCAGAGGACACAGGATAGATCTAGAAAACAGAAGAGTGAAAGACATTGATTATGTCAGATTTTCTCCCAAGACTCAAGGAAAACACTACTTATTTTATTAAAAGTTTAAAGATAAGGAAAGGACCTATTCAGAAAAGCTTTACACTTATCCATGAGGGGTCTCCTAATGACATGTTTTCAAGATAAGAAAGATATCAAGTTAACTTTATTAACATGGGAAGTATCTAGAGATTGATGGTGAAATTCTCAACAAATATTCATCAGCAGCCCATCAGTAAGCACTGTATTGAAAATTAAGGATGAGAAAATGAATGAGGCAGGTTATTCTCTAGAAATTCCATATTTATTTTTTTAAGAAAATCTTTATTGGTACATTATATATACGTATCACGATTGCACTCCATAATGGGGATTTGTATCAGTATAAGACACAACTTAATTATCATTTTTTCCCATAGCCCTACTCACCCTACTGCACCCCCCATATACATAAAATTTGTTTTCTTATTTTTTTGTTATAATCTCATTATTTTCCCCCTTCGCCCTATTTTACTTTGAGCATTTAGAAATTCTATATTTCTGTGATAAATTATAAATTGCATTTAAAAACATAAGATAGTCTGAAAATACCAAGTAGTGTAGCAGTTGTGCTGAAGATAATGCAGATGTAGCCACATTTGTATAATATTGAAACAAAACCCTTAAAATTAGCACAGTAAAAAGGGGGAAGGGAACACGGAGTACAGAGTTAACAAGAAGTAGAAAGGGGAGTTGAAAATAGAAAAATCTTAATAGCATATGTCCAATCCCAAACTAGAAGTAGACATCGCACATTTTTACCAGATGAATATGTTAGTACTGGCCACATGGTATATCTGGTACTAGGCTGTGTATTTGCTTTCTCAGAGACAGGAAGATGAGTGCAATCAAACATACATGTTCTGACTTTATGATAATTTGAAAATCTAAGTTGTTAGTATGTACATAATATCAATACAGATGTAATAAATACCATTGTAGAATTACTAATGTGATTAAATTTATTATTCATTAGCAGTTTATATGTATTAAATTTTTATGACAACTTGTATCAATAGCTTTTTATGCATTTAATTGTACTTTTGTAAGAAAAGTGAAATATATTGTTCTCTGTAGAACAGTAACAAATTAAAGAAAGAAACACATAGGAGAGAGTAATTAAAGTTTCACAGGATAAATAAGAGTTTATCAAGCAGGATACAGGGTTCTGAAGGAACATGTAAAAATTCTCCTTCCAAGAATATTGAAGATATAGTGTGAAAATAGGAATTATCTAGTAAGGATATGTAGTAAGTATAGGGAAGGAGGTTTTTACATATTACAATTGAGCAGAGTATGCCAAGTTTAAATTTTCAAGTGTTATGCCATTCTTTGAAAATGTGATAGATTTTATATAATCCCAATTCTATGAAATATCTCAGTTAGTTAAACTCATAGTAAAGACATTGGATATTATGAAGAACAAATGGACTTGGAAAAGGATATAATCATTTTAGTTTATTTTTTTCTTCTTCTGTTGTTTTTCATTTTAGTTTTATGAGACAGGATCATGCTATGTGATCCAGTTAAACTAAATGTAGAGAATTAATTAATCTACTGCTACACTTATAAATCCAGGTCGTTGACACTAAATTTATCTAATTTACAAGTAATTTTCTTGATTATTGGCATCAATTAATTCTTATTGTGTAATTACTGATAACTTAACTTTTTACATTAAATGACTGTCCACAATGATTTGAGTAGACTAACTCTTAAATGTAATGTAATTCATCTAAGCTTCAGGAGAGCTGAATGCTACATTCTAGTAGCAATACATGAGTTCCTTCTTCCTCATATTTTAAGTCTATATTACTGAAATATTAGAAATTCTGCAAAGCTTAGACCAAATAAAGTCACAGATCAATCGATTTCATATTTATTAATGTATTTTACAACTGAATTTTTGTTTCTTACAAGGTTTTTATTTAGATCCTTCCAAAAAAAGATTGTTGCAGACATGCAAGGACACTGTTCATTTTCACACTCAGCATTGTTACATTGAACTACATTAAAATATGTGATAAGCCAAGCACTGTGTTATATGCCTGTGATTTTAGCACTCTGGGAAGCTGAGGCAGGAAGATCACAAATGTGAGCCAAGACTTCATAACTTACATATCTAGCAAAACCTTGTTAAGTGTATTTTTTAATAAAATGAGTTTGTTAGTGTATTTTATTAATGTATTATGATCATATTACTCATCTCTGTCTGTATATAATGTATCTTCTATTTCTGAAGAAATGAAGTATCTATGAGTAATAGGTTTCAGGTGAACAAAACAAGTGAAGGTAATACTGCTAAAACAGTGGGAGTAGCAGTGAGACCACAATGTTAAGTGAAGTAAATCAAACACAAAAACTTAAATGTCTCTTGGTTTCTCTATATGAGAAACACAGATGTAAGAGAAAAGCAAAATAGAAGACAGGCAACAGGAAGGAAAGAGGTAGACCTATTGCAAAAGGGAAGGAGACCAAGACATAAAGGTAGAGGAAAGGGATACAAATTTAAATTCAGCACATATGTCAGTTCCTCATGAGAAATTTAATCAGTATGTATCACAAAGAGACATTTATAAAAGTAAAAATTTAAATTAAAATAAAGAATCTAAGAACATCAAGAGTTAGATGATCTAGGACATTAAAAATTTACAGTAACTATATAAATAGCTATCATATATTATTAAAATTTGAAAGGCACTGAAGATGAGAAATTAATTGATCATCCAAAGACATCAGCAGTTTATATTTGGAGTGTTAGGATTACTATTTAGCCCCATTTCGGAAACAGTGGACACAGTGCTATCAGATTTATGTTTCTTTTTTTTTTTTTTTAAAGTTCCTAAATGCAAAATCCATATCTTAACTTTTTGTATTTAGTCTCTTCTGGAAGTAATTGTAGTCATCCATTTTGTGCTGCTGTAACAAAATACTTGAGGCTAGGTAATTTATGAAGAATGAAGATGTGTTTATCATTGTTCTGAAGACTAATAAATTCAAGATCAAATGACTGGACTAACAAGTCCAAGATCAAGTGGTTGTCTGGAGTAAGTCAAATCTGATTTTGAACTGGCACAATATCACAGCATTCTTAAGTGGCAGAAGGCAAAACAACTGGAAATGCTCTTTTATAAGAAAAAGTCCTGTTACAAGGTCAGTTAATCACTTGTGTGCAAGCAGACTTCTCAGGACCCTCTTGTCTTATAAAAGTAAAAACTCCCTATAATGCTGCATTAGAGAATAAGTTAGAACATAACTTTCTGGGAAACATAACATAGACAGTGCAGTGCTAACCTACCCTCACATGCCACACAGAGAACAAGTGCTTTCTGAAATGAAGCCCCAGTAGTACGGCAAGGCACAGTTCAGCCCCAGTCTGGGCTTCTCTTCTGTTTTGTACTGTTCAATGTATTTTCCCCGGATAAGCTTAAGATCTCTGCCACATCTCATATGTCCCTACTCTAGACCCTAATGGACCCCAAAGTGACTTTTATATTACCAAAGTCATACTTACTATTTAGTTCTACCCAATGGTACACTTTCCAGATTTCCAAAGGCGACTTTAGAATTCTTTCTCACAGTGAGAGTTCTCCTGAGCCTGTGGCTTTTATAGGCTGTCTTGAAGTATATTTTTTCTCTTGTGAGACAGGGTCTCACTTTGTAGTTCAGGCTGACCCTGACCTCAACCTCAAACTCATATCACAGGAATCCTCCTACCTCTGTCTCCTGAGTGTTGGGATTACAGGTGTGAGCTACCATGCCAGGCATTGTGGTATGTAGTTCTGATTGCTGGTGGTTGTGAGGATTCATGCCCAATTTTGTTGTATGTGGTAACAGGGGGATCGAACCAGGGCCCTTGTGCATACAAGACAAGCACCAGAATCACTGAGCTAAATCCCTGGCCAGAAGCATAATTTTAAAACATTATTTAGAATATGTTTTTAAAAGGTTTCTAATATATATAAGTTATTTGAGAGTTAGCAGTTTCCCTTGTAACTAAGAAGAACAATTTTTTTTTTTTAATCTATCAAAAAGGCCCACAATAGCAAAATACAGATCAGGAAACAAATGTGATAAAGACTGAAAATCAATACACTAAAACATGGGAAAATTAGTATAATATTGTTGGACTATGTTTTATTGCTGGTGATCTGAGAAGATCTATTTGCCAGAGTAATATTTAGGATGGATGCAGGATATTTAGGATATGATGGATGCAGATGTTATGGATACCCAGGAAAGAATTACAAGAGGAGAGAAAGTGGAAAAACCCAAATAGAAGACTAGTTAGGTGGCTGGAACTAAGTAGATTATTGAAGGGCAGCCAGAAAGGTACCAGTGAGGTGACAGGAGTTACAGCATTTGTGAGAACTGGAAGGGCATTGGGAAGGCATGGCTGTCACCAAGGGGGACAGAGTGCAGCCAGGGGTGTCAGGGTGGACTGGTCTTACAGAGTTTTTTATAGTACTATGACTATAAGATGGAATTCTTCTTTATAAATTCAAATTGTCCTTTTTAATATCTCTGCAATTGTCAATGCATAATGATATCTAACGATTCTAAGTGCTTATTAAATCATAGAGGTTTGTTTCCAACTATCAGAAAAATTTTCTCTGTTCTTCTAAATTACTGCAATCTTAAATCCTTCCTACTGCCATGAAATATTTTATTACTTGAAATATGCTATTTGGAGAGGCATATTCTCTACTAAACTATTAATTGGGAGCCATGATAGTTATATTTAACTTCATATGAAATTCAAGGTTATTATTAGTATTTCTGTACATGGCTACTTAGTAGAGCCTATTAAATGAATAAAGTCTAACATATTAGTCTAACATATTATATATATATATTTCTAAAATTTCTCATAGAAATATTTTTCAGGAAAACAAACACAGTATGTGTTTTGTTTTGTTCATTTTATATTTCATTTCTAAACTAATACAGTGCCCAAAATAGGCACATAAAATGTGTGAAATGAATAAATGAATATTCTAATTTTACTGATGATAAAACCGAGGCACTAAAATATTTAGTGTTTGCTAACATTCATACAGGCTGTGATGGTGACACAAAATTCAGATACACAGGGATGATAATCTGTTTTCTTTATAAATTTAATAAAAATGTGCTCACTATTTTAAGAAGAATTTGTTTTGCTAAATTAAATCCTTTGTACTCTAACAGCATGAGAAAATATTCTATAAGAAGATATGGTGCTTCTTTTTATTCAAAGAAATTGGAAAATAGCATATACTGAAGTATTCATACATTTATTTATTAATTTGAAATGTAGTTAAATATCTAGAACATAAGTCAAAATATATGAGTGCATAGAAAATGAAGGACCCCAAAGCAAAAATTCATAATTAGTTATGTGTTTTAATATTCAAGTATTCAAGAATATGAATACGAATGTGCACAGTACAACTATGAGAAGTCATGAAAAGTGACAGAGTAACAAAACTCTTTGCAGGTGACACGAATTGTGCTTCATGGATTCTTCATGTTGGAGATAACTCAGCGAAGCATCAATACGTACACTCATTTATCACTAAGTGCTTGATTTACTTTCTAGCACTGTACCTCAGAGAACAATTGTTTAAAAATCTAATTGGAGGGGCCAGGGAGTTAGCTCAGTGGTTCCGGCGCCTGTCTCGCAAGCGGAAGGACCCGGGTTCGATTCCCCGGTAACCATATAACAATACGGGGTGTGGAGACCCACACCCAGCAGCAACCAGTACCACATACCACAGTGCCGGGCGTGGTGGCTCATGCCTGTAATCCCAGCACTCGGGAGGCAGAGGCAGGAGGATTGTGATGTGAGTTTGAGGCTGAGCTCAGGGCCAGCATTAACCACAAAGCGAGACCCTGTCTCCAAAAACCTAAAAAAAAAAAAAAGCTAATTGGAGTACTTGGACAATGAACAACCAAGGTTAACAAATAATAATGTAGCTGGGAAAGACTTGGACATTAAGAACAAAAACAGGAAGTATAACAGCACATAAAATGATTTCATTTCTTTATATTGCCTGTGAACAACGAAACATTTATTACTGTTAGTTAAGTGGAAATCTTAAAATTACAAAGCATCAGTGAGGAATATACAAGTCACTAAAATTTAGCCTATAGTCCTTCATAGAGACTAAGTTGTAAAGAATAGCAAATTTTTTTTTCTGGATGGTGAAAAAAACTTAGTGTATAATAGAATTTATCAGATTCAAGTCACTAGCAACTTCATCAAGGATTTCTTCTGGCCTTCTGTTCTTAATAGATGATATGCCCAACTGAGTACTTGTAGTGTGTGCTGTTGGGGTGTTTAAGTATGTCACAGAGCAGAAAGACAACATGAAACACTGCATATTTTATAGTTGTTGAAGGCTGATTTCAATTGTGATTTTTTAGCATTATTAAAATCTCTTAATAATAATTGCATATGCTACCATTGTCTTCACTTATAAAAAGAGACCTGATTTCTTAAAAAGCTGTCATGGTCAGCTTTTCTCAGTTTAATTTATAAGCTATATGTAAGAGGAAGGAGGTAAAAAAAGATATAGATTCTGCCCTAAAAATTTTATATTACGTGGCATTTTTATAGTGCCATTTTTGTACCTAATTGTAACATTTAACTTTACAGCTGATAGTTCCACATATTTTTGTGCAATACTCTCTTCATTTACTGTAAGGATATTACACTGAACTGGTTTTTCTTTTATTTATTGGAATTTACATATGTTGAATTCTTAGCTCTTTGTACTAACATTGGTCTTTATATATTCTGACTAACTTTTCATAGTCCATGTTTTAAAATTTATCTCACATTATAACTCCAAAGCAGGCTTCCATGCTCTATCCTGAGCTTCAGATCAATATGGCTTACTCTTTTTGTTGTCTATTCCTGCTTACCTGTCTCAAAGGAAATTTAATATTAAAAAATTATGAAATAAATCTTTCCTGGAATTTTTTCCCCCAACATTCCTCATTGCAATGAATGATCCATTTGTCCCTCAGCTGTTTTCTATTTTTCACTAGCTCATCATTCTTTATACACCATAGCTGGAGCAAAATGCCTGATATACAATATAAAAGAGAAATGATGTTTTTTCACTTAAGGTTTCAGAGTATTAGTCCATGATCAACTGGTTCCAAGACAGAGATAGCGAAGACTTGATGTAGGAACCCTGCTAACTGCATGGCTGCCAGGCAGCAGTGCCTCACCTGCAGCTGGACCCACCTCCAAATACCATGTGGAAGGGGAAACATGAGTGTATAAATGCACTAGTGAGCTTAGTGTACGAGCCAATCTTCTCTTCAGGAAACTTATTCCACTCAAACTCATACGTAAGACTAAGTGGCACAGTGATAAAAAATAACTAATTTCTCTTAATTTCCTTCCTAAATATATCTAGTGCAGCCTACTTCTACCTCTCCACATCACTACTCATTTTAAAGTCACACAATCACTGTCTCATACCCCTGGTTCCCAGATTTTTGGTCAGAACCATCTTTGAAAATTTCTGTCTATACAATTAGTGGATATATATATCCACTTCTATTTATGAATGGTACAAACCCCTGAAAACTGTTTTTTTTTATGGAATCAACATCAAAATATCATGAGGTGAAATATTTAAGAGTTTTATTAAATGATGAAAGTTGCAAATGCGCATGTTTGACCTCTTAAAAAGTGCATTTTCTATTTTCATCCATGTTATTCCTACATATATGACACAGGACACTGCTTACAGTGACTTTGTCATCTGCATCTCAGCCCCAGCTAAACACCAGTGTGAAACATGGTCTGTTCTGTGCATCCTAATCTTTCAGGTTCATTTTCTCTCCTCACTGTGTCTGTGGTATCTCTTAATGGAGATGTGCTCTGCAATCAGCTTTTTTCCCCCCCTGTAAAATCACACTACTTGTAGAACAATTCAAAACTTCAAAATCACTGCTCAAGATAGTATTAATCAAGTTTGAGTCTTTCATCATAAGGTTTAGGTCATTGTCTTGATTTCCTTGCAATCTATGTTTTACCTCCCATTTTCCCAGCTTCAAAATATATTTTTTCAGAATAAAATTTCCATATTTCTGTGCTCTATTTGTGCAGCATTGACCAAATCTGTGTCTTGTAACAGAGCTCGGTGTAATCTTAGAGTATAGGTAGAGAAAGAAAAAGTCTAATGCAGCCATTTATGAGTGAGGAAACTCTATTGGAAATAGCTTGAGCTTTCCCATATGTTATTCCTCGAAGACTGAGACTCCAAGGTATAACAGCTGTTGAGCCATCTGTAAGTGGCATGACGTTCCAGCAGCACCTGCATGCCACCAGTATGGAATGTAAGCCAAAGAATTAGAGTTAGGGCAGAACTCATTAGTAGAATGTAGAACACAGGTTAATCTGCATTAAATATTCTAAAATCATTTTTATAAGACAGCAACAAATCACCTGGCTTTGCATATGATAGAAATAATAACAAAAATATAGAAAGTTTCTTGCTCTTTTAGAATGTTCAAAATGGTACAGAATTTCTGTACAGTGATCTATTCTTCAGAGTGTAAGGGTCTATGTCTATACTTAGATATCAATTTTGGTCTACATTATGTTATTTGACACAAAGTTTTGTGGATGTATTTATGAGCCCACAGTAGTTGATTTTGAATTAATGAAAAAAAAAAGATTATCCTTATATGCTTGGCCTAGTAAAGTACGCTCTTATAAATGATAGAATGTGAGAGATGCCCTCTTAATGAACTTAGGTCAGTAGTCTGTCTGAGTGAAGAAGTGCTATATAACAGAGAATGGAAAATGGATTCTAGGATCTGAGAGCTTCAGTGCAAACTACAGAAATATAAAGTTTGATCACAGAGTTATCTGAGAAGATGGCTCTGTAAACATGAGCACTTGGTTCAGCCTGGCAATTACCGGAGGAGAGGCTGTAGCTGATTCATGCTGAGATTCCTGGCTTCTAAAAATTGCATTTTTTTGTTTGCTTTGAGCTGCTGTTTTGTACTGTGTTGGCATGTACTTGTGGAAAACTAATACTGAAGGAACATAGTTTATAATTTTACCTCTTAATTATTAATGAACACATAATATATTTTGTTTATGTGATTTACTTGTTATTTCTGAAAATAGTAAAACAAGTGAGATAAATGCTTTGATAAAACAGATGAAGGCATAAAAATAGAAAGTGAAATATATTGCAAAAATAGGGATCTGGCTTTGTCTTCAGCATCCCTCTATATCTGTGACAATAGTTTCTGTGTCTGTGTTAGAATAAACTCTGAGAAGAGCACAATTCCAAAGGAAAAAAGTATGTGGGAAACAGAATTTCATAAGAACATAATTTCAGGATATATGACACCTAAAAAATAAAAATGTTTCTTGGGCTGGGGATTTAGTTCAGTCATTTCAGCACCCGCCTTGCAAGTACAAGGGCCTGAGTTCGATCCAGTAATCACTTATAACAATGCTGGGCATGGAGACTCATGCCCACCAGCAATCTGAACTGCATACCAAAGTGACAGGTGTGGTGTCTCACACCTGTAATCCCAGCACTTTGGAGACTGAGGCAAGTGGATTGCTGTGAGTATGAAGCTGATCTCAGAGCCAGCCTGAATTACAGAAGTGAGACCCTGTCTCAAAAAAAAAAAAAAAAAAAAAAAAAAAAACCAAGAAAATTTCTTCAGAGACTACTTTTCTTTGAGGTAGGCAGAAATCAGCCTTAACTTTCTTAACTTTGAAATCGTGCCAATGAGAAACTATAAGAATATGCAAATATTTCTAACATTACATAAGAGCTGTGGTTAAAATACTTTCCTATCACATCTCTATGCGTACTTAACATCCATTTTTTGTTTATTTGCTTCAGACAAAGGAAATCCAGTGATTCACATATTTATGTGAGACATTCATTTATTTCTACTCTTTTTATTTTTACTCATTCAATATTTACTTTCATGTGTCTTTATGAAGATGTTCTCAATTTTTACGATGCACCAAGGACATTTTGGAAATTTCAAAGAAGCTATTTTCGATCAATCCTGTATGTTTAATTCAAAACACAAAACCATGCATATCTATATCTATATCTATCTATATCTATATCTATATATATGTATATGTGTATATATGTATATGTATATGTGTATATATATGTATATATGTGTATATATAATTAAATTTATATGTAAAATAATAAAATAACATAAAATAATAATAATGACAAATAGTAGGAGATATAAATTTAAAGATATAACAAATTTGCTTAACTTTAAAATGTAATTAAATATAAGCTTCATATCATTTCAGGGGAATATAGTTTTATAATTGACACGATATTTTGATAGCATATCAATAATAGAATTAAACAAAGTAACTATAGTCTTTTACAAAATCTTAATATGATGAGACAATCTATAGAAAAAAATCAAAACTATTTAAACTTAAACTTTATTTATGCCATGACATTTGTCTGTGTTTTGATCAAATGCTTGAATTTTCTAGAAAACTCAGAAGTCTTGATTATGTCATTTATGTAAGCTGTAACTGGAATTTGAATGTGTTAGCTTTGGGAATATAACTGAGTGCAATCATTCCCAAGAATATCTTAGAAATAATCTGAAGAACCATTAAGCATTTGTACCTATTCCTGAGCAGTTGCACTCCTGAACACATATCCAAAGAAACTTGGACCCAATGAGCGTAAATTGTACCGAATCTCAGGGCACTTGTATCTTTAGAGAGTTGATTATAAAACAATGGTTCAGTAGCATCACAGTCAAGTTGCCAATTATGAAACTCTACGAGATGAATCACTGACAACCTTCTGAAAAATATGAATGTTCTAGTCTCATCCTCAGATGTTTTTATCCAGTCTGTGAATCTGAGAAATGTTGATTCTACTAGATCTTTCATCCAAGATTGTTCTAGACAGATAAAAAGATTCTGAAAATATTTAAAATCCTACTGCTGAGCAAAGAGTAAGAAATATCAAGAAATCCGTAGCACCATACCTCTTATGTAAATCTCAAAGTGTATAAACATAAATTAATACTCTATGACTTAGAAAGATTAATAAAATTCAAGGATATGTGAGAAACACAGTTTGAGTTAAGCTGCATGGGAATCTACATTGTGGATAAAAGAGATTTCAGTACTTATAAATACCTGAATACCTACAGCATATGATGTTACAGTATGCAATGAAAAATGATGTCAGTCAGTGCTCCAAAATGAAGAAACAATTTACTCAATCTATGAGCCTAAGCCTAACCAGTTAGGACATTAGTTAAAGCACAGTGCACAAGTACTGAATGGACTGTCCTTGGCATCTGTATTGATTTTTATTGTACATTTCTTCTTTCTCCTAGTCAACATGTATTCATCTATATTTTTATTTTGTTAACTACTTATTTTTGTCCCACTCTATGCCTTTTCAGCTTGAGACCCTTTTTTTGATTAGATTTCACTCTCTAAGTGAAAATTCAGTAACCACAGTTACTGTGAATCTTGAGCACAACATTGTTGTAAAGGAGAAAAGACTTTGTCTGTGATCCGGACAATCAGATCACGATAAATGTTTTTCAATATTTAAAATACCTTAATTTGTCATATACAAAATTTAACATATTCTGTTACACATTAGATAGATGATTTTCATTACTTGAAATTTGTAGCTCAACATAAAGAAATTCTCTGTTCAGGACTGTCAAATGGGAAGGCCAACCATTGAAAAATAAATGTTAGTTCACAATCACTAAGGGTGCTCCAAAAAATGGTGTGCAATTGATGTTATTCATACACCAGTATTGTTCAGTCATTGCTTTTTGCTTAGACTGAATGATACTGAGTATGCTCTTCCCACTTTCTCTCCCTCTTATTTGGCATCTCAGACAGGGAATGTGTTCGTTATTTCCTTTCTCAACACTCATAAGTGATTTAGAATTTAATCAAGTAATGCTATGATAAGTCACCAAACAACCTATGCATTCCATAAGTTCATTATAACTCTGATAATATTCTATTTCTATATAAGTTCACTCAATTACACTAAAAGTTAAATTTGTTACACAAAATCTAAGTATCAATTTTCTCCATATTTTCATTTTGTTCTTTTTTTGTTAATGGGTTTGTATTTTTTTATTTCTTTTTTATTGTTTTTTCATGATACTGATTTTGTAAGAGTTGTACAGAACAAAGTCTTGTACATAGATGAATAAGTCATTTAATTATTTTCAAAGAAAATCAGCTATAAAGTTAAATAATTATAAAGCAGGTAGGTAGCAGTGCTTTTTCACAACACATCTGAATGACTAATAAGAACTCTTTCTGTGAATATCATCAAAAATCATGGTAATTTATTAAAGTAAGCTATCTATCAAATTTACATGACAAGAGTGACACTTAAAGTTGTAATACTCCACTTTTGCATGCAGCACTGTTTCCTAGAAAGTGTGTCCTTTGGGGGAAAATTCAGGTTTTTGTCTTGAAATTCATTTTAAGTTAATAAATATTTATTGGGTGACTACTATGGGATAAATCCTAAGCACACAGAACACAAGCTCAGGGATCTCAAAGTCTTACAGTGGGGCTGCCTCTGTAAATAAATACATGTGCTCAGAAGTAGAAAAATAAACAGCACAACTAAACAGACTTTTCACAAAATGAAGATATTAATAGTAGAAGCAGTGGATAAGGTAAAGGAATTCTGAAAACAGCAATAGCTACATTTGAGCTTTGATTTAAGGATGAAGACAGATAAGACATGCTGAAATGCTTTATAGACTGTCTGCTTTCTCCACGGAATTCACGAAGGAACTTTGGAATGTCCAGTAAATACCACGACCTTCTTTTCTGTCCCCTGTTGCCTCTGCACCTGGCTCAGTTCTTCATCACTTCTCATGAGAATTTTAAAAAATAAGTAAATCTTTGCCTTTCTCATGCCCTTGTGATCCGGGTATTAGCCTTCAAATGCTGAAGTCCTATGCACTTCTTTCCTTTAGAGCAAGTAAATCAGTTTGGAGACTGACTAAGCAAAATTCTACTTGAAATAAGAAAAGAAGGCAAGCGGGGTGGGACAGGCCTTGCAGCCCCAGCACTCTGAGAGGCTAAGGCAGGAGGATCATAAATTCCTGTCCGACATGAGTAATTTAGCAATTTACCTGAATCCTGCCTAAAATAACTAACCAACTAAGTAAAAAAGGCTAGTGATGTACCTCAATGTGAAGGCCTGGGGTTTAATCAACAGTAACACAAGAGAAAAGTGGAAAAGATAAGAAAAAAATTCTAGTAATTATGGTAAAACAACAAGTAGAGAGTAAAAGTTACAACTGTGCTGTGGAAAAGCCTATCTTTGAGGAAAAGCCATCCAAAACTATTTTACATATTCTGTGAGAATTACCCCAATCTACAGCATTGCTGTGATTAAATGATTCAGAGATTATGTCACAGTTTTTCCATCTTATATAGAGAGAGCTGAAGTAGAAGTACAAGAAAATAGGGAAATTACATGTATTAACAGTACTCATCTTTTTTTTTTTTCTAATGAATACCAAATAGGCAATCCAGAGAATATTATAATTTTGGAAATACTGCAGTTTAATTATATTGTGAAAATGAATAATTGAGTTTGTATTAGTTTTGATGATAATTTTGGTCCTTGGATGTACAGCAGGTGGTTTATTACAGATATATTCAGTAGGAAGCTAAATATTCAGACAATAAAGGCATACTTTAAGTTTCTAAGTTCTGTAAGTGACAAAAGATAGCAAGCAATGTATAGACTGTTGGGAGGTACGTTTTTGAAGACTCATCGACAATGTACGTCTTCCTATAATGAGATCTGAAAGGTTCTTTGCTCTCCTGGAATGAAGGTTTAGAGAATCATGGCTATGAGTTTCATTTTCTTGACATTTTTAGTTGTTATTGTTTCCTGTCATTAAATACTTCACAATCGCAGCAAGCCAGTGTCTAGCATTTTGAGCTTGGCAGCCTAAATGAACTTTAAATTAGAAAGAAAAAGTAACAATTGCTAAAACAGAAAAATTACTTTATTAACCTTATGAAAGTTAAAGTATGTATTGATCATTTCTATATTCAGATCTTTAGTGTACAAGAAAGAAATATTTGTAGTTAAGTTGTATACAATGATAATATCTTTACATAAACTGTGATTGTATGGGAGAACTTAATATTTCCCTGTCAAAAAAATAGGTATGTTTTAATGATAACTTGTCTTTATTATAGATATTTTCCTGTATATCACTCTCATAGTTTGTAATTATACATTTTATCATGTTTGAGTATTTTTGGTCTTAACTAGACTGTTCTCATGATATTCACAGCTATATTTTTGTTGTTTGTTTTATATACTCTATAGCATAGTAAAACAAAAAATAGCAAGTTGTCAGAAATTCCTCTCTAGATTTTGTCATTTGACTGCTGCACTTCCACAGTCTCTGATTCCAGAAGAAAGTTGTTATTCTGAACAATTCTGGAAAAAAAAGTGACACACAAGCACTGCCTTCAGGCGGGTAGAAGGCATCTCTTCACACTCTTTAGGTTCGTTTTAAATATGTGCTGGAAGAGGTGGAGAAACTGGAAGTCTTCTTCATTGCTGGTAGGAATGTGAGCCCCTTTGGAAAAAAGCATGATAATTCTTCAAAAAATCAAACATAAACTTATGGTATACTAAACTCAAGATTATAATAAAGTCCTTTGTATCTAACTAAAAGAGTCTCATGTCTTGCTACTTTTTGTCACAGTGACAGATTAACTTCTAAGATTTCAGTAGAGCAAAATCTGATAGTTTTCAGAAGGTTTTTTTGGTCATTTTTTAAATTTTTTTCAAAGTTAAATAAAAACCTATGATTTATTTATTAATTATTGTATTAATAATGATTATTATCAGGACCTTGCACTTGCCAGGCAAGCACTGTGATCCTGAGCTAAATCTGCAGCCCAGGAAATCTCTATATTTCAACATTTTTTTAAAAATCTGGTACTTTTTAGGTATGCCTACAAATGGACATTTTAAAAGCAGTGTATATTATTCACATGTATAGGTCCTCTAGTGTTTTTCTTTAAAAATTACACTAAATATATTGGCTATTAATAGAGTTAAAAAAAAGAATGTTCATTTCATATGCTGTGTTTACATTCAACATTTCAGAAATAGATACTTAAAATCCAAAATATATATCTCATAAGCACAACTCTATGGACACATACCTTCTTCATGCTGTATTTAAATCTAATTTTGTGACAGGTGTAAAAATGGCTACCTCAAAGGGAAAAACAAAGAAATCAAATTTATTCTGTTTCCTGAGATGTTAAAATGGTACATAAAACATTATTCAGGATCTTAAGTCATAGAACTTACATTTCTACTGTTTGTTTTTTGTTTTTTTTGAAAATGCAATACTTTAGAATGTATTTATAAATCACCTTTCATCATGATAACTTTTAAAATCATTTTTAAACATAAATAGATAGAAAAAGAAGGGATAGAACTTTAAATGGAAAGAATATGCTTATAGACATCTAGGACAAAAAATATATTTTTATCACTTCTAAGCATGCTGACAGTTGTGCATGGATAAGTCAGGTTTGCACTCACACTAGATGATGCTAAAACTTCTGGATTAAGTTGGTTAGGCGAGTCAGCATTGGAAAGTCTGACTTCACCGGTTCTCAGTGCACAGAGATGGGAACAATATGGCAACACTTATCTGATTGTGAACAGCATGAACAGGAAGGCCATATTCTCCACAGATTACTGATGCCTTTAAGATTTCATGTGGATCAGGTTATAAAAAAGAACATAAGACACAAAATTTTGAGTATCATTTTTTGAGATGACTCTTTCAAAGCTCATAGTTTTCAAATGTAAGTTACATACTTTCATTATTTGCACAAATTGAAACAAGTTATTCTTTCAAAGTCATACAACCTATTTCTGAGGAAAAGGAATACAAAAATCAAAAATCTTTATGACAATCTTCTTTTGGAATAGCATATAAAATATTACATTATAAAATATAATCAGAATATATTTTGGCATATAGTTAGGTGTTTGCCAGAATATAAATCAACAGCATTTAAAATGAGTAACTTTTACTGAAGTATTGCTATTATATGAAGAAATCTTTTACACATTTAGAAGGAAAGTCATGAAATGATGTGGGAAAATAAAGATTATATCAAAGGTCTTTTCTTTAATTTAAGGAGATTTTTTTTTAAAAAAAGAGGTTTCCACATATTACACATTTTTTTTTTGAGGACAGCTTAGACTGTCTGGGCAATATTAATTTTTTAACTAAGAAAAGAGAATAGATGTTCTTGTGGAAAATTACTGATAATACATCTGTTCCTTTAATTTATATGGTGATGTTATGAATGCTTGTAAGTACTCTGACTCTTGGAAACGTGTGGTGTACCCTGCTTCTTGGACTTTTGAAATTAAACAGACAGATGACTTGATTTTTACAATGGTATCTAAAAGTCATGTCTGTGGCTTTTCTTGATTAAAAGAAATTAAAAAGAAGGTCCTGATTACCAGCGGTAGTTTTGTTATCATGGCCATTTGCTTATTTTGCTTTTCTTTTTCTGATCATAGAAGAATGGTAACATGTTTTAAGATGGGCCTTATAACCTGAACTTTGCAGAAACTATTAGAAGGCCAGAGCCCATCTGTCACAGAGCCCTAGATAAAATAACCAAGAAATCAGCTGTTAGTGAATGAAGTACTGAATTTTAGGGCCTTTTGGAATTACAACATGACAGTGCCAATTCTAAACCATAAACAGACATTTTAGGTAATAAAATTCTGTCTTTTACTTTTTTCCCTAAACTGAGGTTACTTTGCCTCAAAAATCGCCATAGGAATCCATTATACCTCTCCTGAACTGAATTATCATGTGAGGCTAGAAGGAGTTAACATAAATTTAAATAAGAAAAATCAGTGAAACAGACTGAAGTTCTCATTAAATGATTAAACTACTTGTCCACGATAATTTGTTCTAACAAAACAATAGAAAATATGTTTAAAGGTCATTTCATTAACTCTGTGGGGCATAAATTGATTGTATAATTTTTCAGATGTTGAAAAACAATGGAAGTGGCCTCTGCTTGTTACTCCTGCTAGTTGGGAAGTCAAAATATAAAGAAGGAAAACTTTACCTCCCATAAGCTATTCTTAGCACTGCTGCTCAGGAAAAACAACTCCAAAACCCAAATATGAAACTTTGAATAAATGGTGATAACTAAAATTTTTTATAAATTTCTATGGGTGACAATTATATTCTTTTCTGAAACTACAAATGAGTTAAAATAAATGCAATAAGTGCTTTTTAAAATTATGGGGTCAAACACTTTCAATTAAGCCACTATAGAAAATTTGGTTGTAAATGTTAAAAGGGAATAATTTTGGTTAGCAGGATTTGGATAATAATAACATGAAAAATCATCCTATTAAATTTTTCTACTGTAGCCATGCAGAAAGATCAGCAAAGTTGTTTAACATTATCACCAATAATAAATTATTTTAAAATGTGAAACTCATTATTACATATGAGATGATCACTTTGCCTGGAAGAAAATTAATGTCTTCTATTCAGAATATTTGTGCATAGAAACAGTATCGCTGGAAATTTAGGGAGGTTCTAGAATATTAAAGAGATGTTTAGAAAATGGTCCTGACTTATGAGGATTTTCTTTTTAACCAAGTGTGAATTTTGGCTGTTTTTATAATTTATAAGCTTTAGTTTTAATAATTATGAGGAAGGAGATCATAGAACATAAGTTCTCAAGGATAAAAAGATAATATTTATATAAAGTTTAAAACTATGCTTAGATAATAGACATAGTAAGTGTAAGATACCATTTTTGTCACAATGACATAAAAATCCTCTCAACTACTATTTTCCGCTTTTGTACAATTTGTGTGTGTGTGCAAAGGACACAAATTTTCTACCTATTGCATATGTTCTTTTACGAATGATACTTTTACATAAAGAATATGTATCATATTGGTCAAAAAATAACACTTCAAAAATAAGTAAATAAAATAAAATAAAATCAATATTCTTCACAGAACTAAAGAATAGATTTCAAATTCTTAATCTGGGTCTCAGGTCTCCCTAAATGAAAGCAACATATTTCCCTATCCTTTTATGGACATTGTTATCTGTCTCCACATTCATCTTTGACAAAGTTTATTTCACTTTGTTTTCTCAAATGAGATATTTTTGAACTGAAACTATAAATATTCACATAATTCTATACATTAGGTATAAATAAATATATTTATATGCTAGGTGTAAAAAATGATTTTTCTATTTCCACCCATGAAAACATCTGAAATGAGAAATGTTGAGAAATGTTTTATGAAGAGGAAAAAAAATAAAGATATTCCTTATAAATGTCCACTTGAAATAAATTGGATGACTAGCACAGTGGCTCATGAGATTGTGTTATAAAACTAAAATTTTCATATTATGCAGTTGGTTTGATTATATTAGAGAAAAATGTTAAGTGCTGAGATTTTTTGATTGAAGAAAAAGTGTAGAAAGGGTGTTTTATATTTACAACAGCAAGAAAGAGTATCCAAGAACAGCATCCAAGAACACATTACTGGACCTAAATTGCCTGAGAAAAATATTCACAGAGACTGGGCTACCTTTAAATTCTTATTCTCCCTGGCCTTTTCCTTTCCTCAGCCATGATGCAGGAGTCCATTTCTACTCACCACTGTATGGCATTAATATAAAAGTTAAATAGTTACTACATATAAAAGGTTTTAAAACTGTTTTTAACTCAAACGTGTACTTAAAGGGAAAACAGGTAAGGAGACAATATAATATGATACATTAAGTTTCATCAGTATTAACTTTCTCTTAGAAAAAGTTTCAAATACTTCTGATAATCTGTGATATTTATCTACAGGTCTTGAGGACATAATTTTATACTTTATTAGAAATTATTTAGAAATGATTCTTAGAAATGATAAGTTCCTTAATTGTGCAATTGTTTAGTGATCCTTTGATAGCATAATAAAAATGCAAAGAATATTTAATTTCAAGGTGTAAATATATTCTTCACATCTTTTAGTTATCAATTTATGTATTTAAAAAGTTAAGATCAAAACAATGCAATACCAAATATTTTTATTGAAATTTACTACTTTGTAATGATGCATTTCGAAGTATACAGTTGTGCTGAAAATGACCTCATGTCAGTTTTTTATTTTTTCTTTTTCGCTGAAGAAAAATACCTAGCACAATACTCATTTTAAAGTGCTATATGATAATATGCACTCATATACTCATTTCAGAAAGGCTGAACGTTAACATGCAAATAATATATCTGTAAATGAAAATGTTCAACAGGTACTGTTAAAACTATATGCACATGTTATTTTCTGTATGAATTTTGGAAATGAAAACAAACTTATTTTAAATAAATTAGTTATCCATCGAATGTTAAAATATAAAACAAAATAAGAGCATATTAATTCAGAAGCAGCACGCTTCCACTTTGGTTTTTCAGTAATTCATTCGAAAACCAACTATCATATTTACAAACTAATGCAGTGCTTTAAATGTTTTAAATATGCAAAAACTGGGTCTGAATTAAATTTAGGAAGCTGAGTTGGACGTTACTCATACCTGGCACGTATCAACGACTTGTTTATTTTTATTGCATTTATTCTATTAATACAACCCTTGACTCTTTTTGATATGAATTTCTCATATATATATATATCATTAAAAAGATATGATCCATCCCTGTGAAGCTCATTACATATGCTCTTACTACTGATAGTGTAGAAAATATAGATCATTAATTTCACTGTAATATCTCTGTTATATTGCAAAAGGTATTTATTATATGATTGTGTTTAATTTATTCAACTATGAATTGGTGGGCTCCATGTTGTATATGTTGTCAAATGAAAGCTAAATTTAATGCTGATTTCCACAAGCATAAAAGAATCTGGAACCTGGCTCTGATAGGCTCTTGGTTACACCTATTCTCTTATCTTTTCTTAGTGAAATTTTTCTTGTTTCCACATTAAGCAATTAAATGAAAATACATATGTAACATTAATATTTCAACATGGTTGGACTAGTATAGCAGCTCCAATGAAGGAAGGAAGAGAATACTGCCTTGCAAATACATAAGATAAGAAGACAAGAACAGAAAAGTTATAAAAGTACTTTTCCAAACCCCCTTCAAGGTTTGAATATTTAGGTTCACTTTTACATATATAATAATGATATGACAATATTATTTATTTTTGTTTGTGAATGTTCCAGATTTGAAATCAGAAAAAGCTTAAAGAAGGTGATTACAGAAAGATTTTTAAGATTTCAGACAGATTATTCTATAAAGTGAAGGCAAAGATTTCAGTCACCTAAGATTTAAAATTTAAATATTTTCTTCTGTTATTAAATATATAATAATAATCTACAATTATCCTGTGTCTCAAACATGTATGTCCTCTATATGACTTCCTAAATTAAGAGACGATTGATCAAAATGCATGGCAGAGAGAGAGAATACACAGTCAAAAGTTTATGAATTTTGCTACAAAGCCTCCTAGTAAAGTCTTCACTCTGTTTTCTTTACACAAAGCACAAGAGATTTTCTTTTTCATATTAAGTTCATTTTGTAAAATATATGTCATGTGAACTACGCTGTGTCTTTGGTGACTGCCATTCTTCTTTTTCCATTCATTTATCCTGAATTATTTTTATCTCCTTTTTTGAGCAGTGGTATTACAAAAGGCAGTGGAATACCAGATGGTCATTGCTGTGGTTCACTGCATTTATATCCAGCAGCAAGTTAGATGATTGCTTTTCAAGCTCCATGTCATGCGTAGAAAAGTCTATTTTACTACGGGGAATTTAGTAACTGTCAACATATTTTTAGCTAGACATTCTCCATCATTTTTTCTTTAACTCATAGGTCTAGATAATTATTTAACTACTTTATGTACAACAAGACAATATAATTATTTTCTTTCTGAATTTTATGGAATGTAGGTTTGGGAGAAATGCTTATAAAATTGTTTATTTTTGGGAACAGTGTTAATAAACTACTTGTTATGGTTTCTTCAATAATGCAAATATTCTCAAACAAACCCAGAAAACGCATTTAGAAAATTTTCTTTACAATTATTTTAAATGAGGGACAGGGATTTAGCTCAGTCAGACTGGCGCCTGTCTTACAAGGGCAAGGACCTGGGTTAGATCCCTGGTTAACCACATACCATACTAGGCGTGGTGACTCATGCCCAGCAGCAATCAGCACCACATACCACAGTGCCAGGCATAGTGGCTCATGCCTGTAATCCCAGAACTCTGGAGGCAGAGGCAGGAGGATTGCTGTGATGTGAGTTTGAGGCTAAGCTAGGGGCCAGCCTGAACTACAAAGCAAGACCCTGTCTCAAAAACAAACAAACAAACAAACAAACAAAAAATATTTTAAATAAATAAACAAAAAATTCAATAAACAAAACCTTCTGGAGAAGTATATGGGTTAAAATTACACCAAATGTACATAGGTAATGAAGACAGTTGTTTCAAAAAGAGACTAACTTTTGTCTTTGATTTGAAGAAAACACGTTTTGTCTATATTTTTTAGGTATTATAAAAATAGAAAAAGTGATAAATTAAGTCCTTTAATGAAAATATCTAAGCTAACAAGAATTATAGTAGGATACAGCACTAAGTACATAGGTATAATGAATATTGTCAAAATTAGTGAATTAGTTTAAAATAAGATCGAAGGAAAAGGAACAATGAATTTTGCACCATAGAATTAATCCAGAAAAATAATTGAACTACTATATGAAAGACAGAAAAGAAAGTCTGAATTCCTAAATGGAAAAAAGACAAATTACAAACACAAAGTGAGAAAATGTTGAATTTAATGATATATATATAGCTGGTTACTGGAGCAACCAAATACAGTATGATCATTTAATAGTAATATGAGGCCCTGACTTTCTTCTCTGAACAGAAGAAAAGCACAGAATGTAGCACGTTTTCCTTATGCCAATGGACCACTCTAACTTTGAATGAAATTAAAGTATACACATTTGAGCAATAATGCATATTCAGTAGCTCAAGAGTTTCCTAAAGCCTGGAGCTGTTTCATCCATATTTAGTAGAGTAGCTTGTGCATAGTTCTTAATACCTATAAGTTTTATAAAATTTATTTCAAACTAAGAAGTTTCAGAGAAATATTATATTATCCCTGGAAAACATATTTTCACCAGTGATGCATATTGCTTGCTGATTTCAACCTAATTTATTAGGCTAAAATGCATCTTAAAATTTATCTTCATCACTGCATTTCTGAAAACAGGAATTCTACTGCCTGTAAAGTTTTAGAACCTAGATTGTCTAGTGTGATCAGTTTCCACATGACCCATCTTTCAATGCTCTTTTCATATTCAAAAATGTATCTTTATTGATAAATATTATGTTTTTCCTAGGTTGCTATTAAATATAGAAATAAGTTATAATACACATTGAAGAGTACAGCTATTTTAGTACAGCTATTTTATATGTACTGATTTAGTCCTCCATTTAGTGCTCTAATGCAGATAGGATGTCTCCTAATATTCACATGAAAAAACTGGGGTCTAAAAAATTAAATATTTAGATTAAAGGGTTTTTTTTTAATCTTTTGTATAACTAAGTTTTAACTAAAATCATCATGGCTATCATTAATACAGTGTATTATTTCTGGAATTTTATGTGTTTTTAAAATCTCTATTCTCTCAAAACCCAGGCACATGTTTAAATGTCACAGATATTTTTATAAATATTAATCCCATCTGTAATAATTGTTATCCAATGCTTCTTTTGATTTGTAATTCTTCAGTTTTTACATATTTGGAAATAAGTACAGAATGTTAAGGACTTTATAGTTGCTAATTAATTTATAAATACTTCAAAAATATTATCTACTAAATCTATTCTCTGGAACCTTTACAATATTTTGAGATAATTATAAGTATTCGATTTTTGCCATAAAAAAACAATGCATTTAGAAAAGTAAAATCAACCCATAGACCCTATGCCCTTAAAGACAAGGCATGTGTCTTTTGCTCATAGTCCCAGATACAACTAAAATAGTCTAATCATTTTCATTATTTTGTCACATGATGGACTTTTCAAAACAAGGTTAGGGGACCTTAGAAGGGGATCAAATGTTGGCCGGTTTGTTCACTGAATAACTTGCAATTTCCAGGGAATCATGAAGAGGCAAGTGACCTGTGACACTTGTAAGTTTTTCCTCATGGCCTGATATCATTCACATTCAAATATTAATGTCATTATTCATTAATGTCAAATATTACTGTTCAAATTAAGAGACTAGATCCTTTTATGTGAAATAATGAATGAAAGGGATAATGAAAGAAAAATGTGCCCCAAAATATTGCTCAGACAGTAATGACATGCATTATTCCAAAATTCAAAGTCAGTACTACAATATTTTCTGAGAAATATTTCAAATAACATGTTTGAAAATCAACTAATTCAAACTATCAATGCTTCCATCTTCAAAAAGAATTATTAATGCATCGCTCATCACATATTGATATTTAATAGTGCATTTGAGTTCCTTTCTTTCTTTGGCATAAATAATTTTACCATTAACATTAGCCCTCTATGACTCAGGGTTCACAATAACACACTACTTTTTTGAAGCAGATATAAGGAAAAATAAGAGTTTTTCTCAAGGTTTTCTTTATCATTTTTTTTAAATTACAGATTCTAACTCCACAAAATGTTAAAAGTAATATGACATTGAAAATGCAAACTGGCCTGTATTTTGATCTAGTACTTAAAATTTTGCAGTATAAGATATTTGTAGAATTAAGTTTGTAATTTAATATCATGCACTATATGAAAATTTATGAAGTATTCCAATTATTATTTTTTCTTTTAAATTGAATAAAATGAATTTGTAGTTATTTCACTTTAAATTATTTCTACTTGAATTTTGCTGTCAACCATGGCTTCATATTTCTGAATACTGCATCTTTTCATTAATGTGCATATGATGAAGACATATTATATGGAGAATGCACAGAAGTTTTATTCTCTAATAATTTTTGAGCTATTTAATTACTGATACTGAGCATGAACATATATAACCACAGTAAATATATTTATATCTGCTAAATCACTACTTCTTCACTGAGCTTTTCTTGTAGTCTCATATAGAAAATAATATCTATTTACCACTACTTCTCTTTCTTGCTCTCAGACTGCTGTCTTTTATTAGTAAGTCCAATTTCATGTTATCATTTTACACTGGCTCTCAAAACTGTCGATCAGAGTTTCTCAGGAAAATTAATGTCAAACCTGCTGTTCCTTTACATCAGCCACTCATTCTGTTGTGATATAAGAGAGTATTTCTTACTTCCAGAGTAAAACTTGGAAGTCCATTTTCACCTTCACTGCTACTTTAGTTAATTTAAATTTATTTTGATTTGTCAGAGGTAAAATTTCTATCATTATCCCTTTTGCCTTTCTGCATTGCCAGATATAGTTATGCATCAATGATAAGATCTACATCACTGGCATCTGACCATCTCCCAAGAGGGTGTCATCTTTCAGATCAGGAACTCAGATCCTGGTGTCACACCACTTTCCTTGCTCACTTTGCAAAAATTTGTACTTTCAACATGAATTCTTGCCCCATTCAAAATCTTCTTGCTATATATAGTTCATATTCTTAGAACTTTACTGTTGGCTATTGAAAATACACTCAAATCATCAAGACATCATAATTACTCTTAGCAATTTCCATTAATTAATCAAAAACTTATAAATTCCTTAAATTTTATGTGAATAATTCCTAAATCTTAACATAGTTATTGCTTATTAAATTTTTAAGTGTTTTTGTGTGTATTTAGGCTTAGGTTCACGCAGAACATAATTTATATCCAAATGCCATTCTGAATACTGAAAATCATCATGAAGTTTAGCTTAAACTACGAATAGCATAACAATTTCACTCTGTTGACCAATGGCCTTAATTAGTGAGGAGTGTTGAGAGAACTGGTTTGGCATGATGTGGAGGCCTTGGTTCAAGTAAATGTCACAGCAGTGTCTGTCCAAAGAGGGTGTGGAGAAAAGTCAAGGGCTCCGGGTGTTTTCATTCTAGATTTAAGGCACAGGCACTAGGCTGCATGTTTTATAGGATAGGGCTTATCTCAGCAGCAGGAAGTCTGTTCTGTTTTAGAAATTCACCAGATGGTGTTGATAAAATTCATCCCGTCTGTGAATAAACACAGAAAACCCCTGCACCATCCCCTCTAGGTAGATGTGGTGTTCTCCCTCCTTTTTTTTTTCCCCCTTAATTAAACTACCATTGTTAGGAGGCATCAAGGAACTCTGAAAACAAGAGTTTCATCAAGGAGAGTCTGTATGTAAACTCCAAAGGAAGAAATGAGCAGATGATTGCAGTTACCAGCCCCTTGCAAAGTAATAAACTGGAGAGTCAGTATGCTGTCAAGTGGCAAAGAGCAGAAAGGGAAGGGCAAGGACTGAGTAGGCCCCCAACTTTGGAACTGAGTGCAGTGACTCATACTGCAAATGAACTAGTCTTCGATTCTTAAGGTTTAATTTTAAAAAGTGGTTAGAGAAAGATAAATCATACCTTAGAAAATCGGATCATGTGCTCTGTGAAGTATAACTTAGTCTCCCTTTAGCCAGTGAATATTAGTAACACATGAGAACTACTTTTGAGGCTGGAAAGGAAAATTTGTACTTTCTACATGAATTATTGCCTCATTCAAAATGTTCTTGCTCTATATAGTTCATATTTTTAGCAATCCTCTGTGAAATTTTCTTTTGAAATGCTGTCCCTAGCTGAAATTCCATCCACTGGACTGGGAGGCATTAATGCCTTCCTCACCAAGGTGCTGAGCATTCCCTACAGATTCTTCCATAAAAATAACTATCACATGTTACTGTAATTATTTGATTATCTTGCAGCCTACTGCACTGGGCCAAGAGTTATTAAAGGTGAGCATTGTTTCTTAATTTTGTTCCTCAGTCAGTGAAAGACTGGTTTTCACAAGGTAGGACTTACATATTTGAATAAGTAAATACACAGAATGCCATATCTTTGAAAGATGAAACATCATATGAGGTAGAGTAAAAGTCAGAGGAGATAAGGTTGCAGGGTCCCACGAATGAAGAGGAGGGAAGGAGAGTGCATACTTAGCAACAGAGTTGAATCCTGAAATCAAACAGCAACTGCAATAGCATAGGGGAAGCACTGGTCCCAGAGTCAGACACGACACGACATGGTTGGTATTATTCATTGTAAGTTTCTCTTTGCAGACTATGTATACTTTTTATGGGGTGGAGGATACAGTAACAGGTTCTAAGGAAAAGTGAAATGATAAGATTAATGTAAGTAAGTTCTTATGTACTCATTCATGCTGTCCACTGAGCTCTATGTATTGTATTTTTGGCATTCTTGCCCATCTCTTCACTCCATTACTGATAAAGGAATCTTCAAAATAATTCTGATTTCCTTAAGGCACTTTTAAGTAAGTGGCAGAATGAGTAGTATAAGATCTTTTTAACTCTAAAGACTTATCTAAAATGAGATGGAAAGAAGGAGCCCCATAACAAAAATTAATTTTCAAGTAGTGTTGAGAATGCCTTTCTGAAACCAATGGAAATTGATCTTATTTATATTGTAAATGCCTATAAAATATTTTGTTTTAGATATTTCAACAACTCTTTTTGACTTTTTAAATGGATATTCAATGTATGGTGGAACATTTACCCCAAATGTTTAAATTGTAAAATTATTACTTCAAAGCAATGACATAGCTATGACCTCTCATCCCTGCAAAATATTCTCCCTTGCCTGAAACACAAGTGTATCATTGTTCTTACAACTTCATGAGGCAGTTCTGGAAGTCCTCTGTTGTGTTTTTAGTTGAACTCTCATGAGTACTGGGACATCCTAAACAGTTTCAAATGGTTCTCCCTTTATGGTCATGTTTAACTGAACAAGGAAGTTGAGGACACATTGTAATGTTTTTCTCAGCCTTCTGGGAATTTTACACCAGAATTCCCTGTATTTTTGATCACCTCTTGTAAAGAAATGAAAAGTAATTCTATGTAGACTCATAGAACCCCTATGAGATCAATTTGGAGATTCCTCATAAAACTACAATTAGAGGTGCCATTTGACCCTTCTATTCCTCTGCTAGGTATATACACACAAGAATTTGAAGATTCATATCACAGTGACATATGTGCACCCATGCTTATAGCAGCTTAGTTTATGATTGCTAAATCTTGAAACAACCAAAACGTCCATCAACTGCAGATTGCTTAAAATAGTTGTGATTCTTCTACAGAATGGAGTATTATTCTGCATAAAAAATGATAAAATTGAATCATTTAAACTTAAATGGACGTACCTTGAGGACATCCTCATAAGTGAAATAAATAGGTCTCAAGTGTGTAAATATTTCTTCTTTTCTCTGGTATGAGAAAATGAAGATGTAAATGAGTTCTAGAATATATGTTATATGTTGTGAAATAGAAAATACTCAAAGCTAAATTGAGTGAAGGGGAAAAAACAATGAGATTATAACAAAAAAGAAAGGAAACAAAGTTTGTGTATATAGGAGGTGAGGGTGTTAGAGTGAGTTGGGGTATGGGAAAAAATGAGAATTAAGTTGTGTCATATACTGGTACAATTTCTCATTGTTGAGTGCAATCATGATGTTTATATGTAATGTACTAATAGAAATTTCAATTTTTTAAAAAAATATTTCTAGAACTGCTTTTAGAAAGTGGCAAGATAAAGAAAATAATGTGCTCAAAGTCAACTCTAGTATTTGGAGGGGGAGATTAATAAAAATGTGCCTTATATAATAAAGTTTTTAAATTTCAACAATAACCAGATTTTTTGATCAACTTTGTGTATATTTTGACTAATTCCATATTAGTCAACATTTCCTCTAATTACAAAAAGTGTTTGTAAAGAAAAAGGCAAATAATATTTGTGCAATGTCAAATATTTGTGCAAGGTGTTAAGAAAATCAGGCCTATATTGTCAGTCAATCTAAAGGCCATATTGAGAATGGTTCAAACTCAAACTCCCTACCACACCACATTTAATCTGGGCAGACATTTCCACAAACCTGCTCATGGTCACATCTTATGAGCTTAGATTCCAACTCTGCATTCTTCTCAGTCTATCCTTAAATGATGTTTGTATAGGAAATAGCCAAGGAAATAATAAACAGTGTCTTTCACCAATGAAGGATAAGTTTGCTTAGAGCCTTTAGAGTTAGATATTTCCCTCTAGAACAATGAATAAGAATGCTTGCTACTCTTTATACGAGTTTCAGGTTCTTAAACACAGACTCTGTCTCCTAAAGCAGCACTTCTGTGTGCAAATACCTCCTATCATTCTCTTAGGACTAGAGTACTGCTTTGGTTAGTGAACTACTATTTATGACTGACCAAAGAAACTTGACTCTTTTATCACCATTTATAAATAGTGGAGATATTTGGTAACTTTCAAAGAGAACAAAATCTCAGACTCTCATAAATTCTGATGTTTATTAGCTGAGTAATCATAATTATTTTTAAATATCTAGACTTTAGTCCTTGTTGTGAAACTTCAGAGAGATAATTCATCTAAATTTCTTATCACATTTTTTAGTGTTCAAGTAAGTGAGAACAAGAAGTAGCAGTAATAACAATTGCACCAACAGCAGCCACTGTACCAATAATACTGGTTATATTAGAAGCACCAGTAAAAAATGGACTCAACACTGATTGTTTAAAAATACATGATTTATTTCACAGAGTGGCTGATATACTTTGTCTTATTTACTCTTTACAGTAAATCGAACTGAAAGCTGTATGCTTTTTTTGCTTTCTTGATTAAATGAGGTAAATAAGACTTAAAATGTTGGTATGATTTGTCAGAGACAATTAACATGGAGTCTTTTTCTACACCAGTGTCTTCAAGAGTTTTACCTAACCTATCTTCCAGCAAAATTAGTGTTTCTGTTTTAATATTTAGATGTATAATCCACTTCGTTTTCAGCTTAATACATGATGAAAGATATAGGTCTGGTTTTAATTTTAACTGGGTTAAAATCCAGTTTTTCCAGCATCATTTATTATAAAGGTTGTTTTTCCTGCATTGAGGGTATATGGCTCCTCTGTTAAACATGCGGTGGCTTACTTCGTATGTCTGCAGTTGTTTTAGTGTTTTCTCATCTGTTCCATTGATCCTTGGGTCTGATTATGTGCCAGTACCATGGTGTTTTTATTACAATGGCTTTGTAGAATAGTTGCAAGTTGGGGATTGTGATATTGTAGCTGGACACAAGGCCAAAAGTAAAAAATCAATAGCCTTTTTGTACTTGAAAAACAGACACTTTGAAGGAGATATTGGGGACACAATTCTTTTCACAATATCATCCCCCAAAATGAAATATCTAGGAGTCAATCTAAAAAAAGAGGTGAAAATCCTCCACTCTGAAAACTACAATACTATGAAAGGAGATTGAAGAGAATATAAGACAAGAGAAAGGCATCCCTTATTCCTGGTTAGGAAGAACTGATATTATCAAAATGGCCATACTCCCAAAATTGCTATATATATTCAATGTAATTCCAACAAAAATCACAACAGCAGATGTTACAGAACTAGATAAATAATCCAAAAATTAACTTCGAGCCAGAAAAGAACTAGAATATTCAAAGAAATTCTAGGCAACAAAAACATGTCATCAATTCTTATGGCAAGTACTCTGAAATATTTAACATAGTTAGTGATCTAGTCAATATTTATCAATGAAAGCAAAATAATAACTGATAGCCTGATTAAACTCTTAAATATTATGAACTCCATATGGTTTTCTAATATCAATATAGATTTGTATATGTGTGTGTTATGTATATATAAATATGTATCTAAAGTCTGAGATGATTTTTAGGCTCTTTCCAAAACTTTCATTGTACTAACAAGGATTTGATTTTCTACACTGACATTCAGCCTCTCTCTCTCTCTCTCTCTCTCACTCTCTTTCTGTCATATAGATAGATAGAAAGAGATATATGAATATATATATATTATATATCACAGACAATTATTTAAAATTCTGTAGAATGAGTAGACAGCAAATGTTCAAATATCCTGGCTAATTACAATATTTTTAACATGCTTTCATTATGTCAAGCAAATTTTTAGACAGTATAAAAATATAGTTTTTTGTTGTTTTTCTTTTTACCTCTACAGATGGGAACAGGAAAATCCCACGAGGCTGTGTTCACAGAATTGGCTATGCAGGTGAGTTGAGGGTGGCCATCAAGGATATATCCAGTTACACAGCTATAGCGGATCTTGTCCCCAACATCAAATCTTGTTCCATATAATACACCTTTGGGTGGAACTCCAGGGTTTCCACAGGAGCTACTCTGCAATTCTGTAGAAGAGACAAAAAGAAACAAAATAAACATGTGAGTGTTTTAAATTCATATATATATATATATATTTTTAACATTGCAAAGGAATCCCAGGAAAGAAAATATTTTCTATTTCAGTACACTCAAGAGAGAAATACAGAAAAGTACAGAAATATGTTTATAGGACTTTTAAAAATTACATTCTCAAAACTTGTAATAAATCCATTTGATCATCAGTACTTTGATATTTCTATTTAACCTAAAGCCATAAGATTTAATGTGAAACAAATATATATTTTGAGAAAAAAACTAAATGAAAATAATATAGCAAAGTACCCAACAAAAATACACTTATTTTTTAAATAATTCAGATTGAATTATGGCATAATGATTAGCTTAATCTCTGAGTGTATAACATGAATTATAATAAGAACACAGAGTGACATTTTAACTAGAAGGACATGATGATATCTGAAAAAAAGCTTGATTCAAAAATTTGGCTTCCCACCTTTTAGTTTATTAGTTGATTAAAAGTAAACCAGTATACAAATATGAAAATTATACAACTTTTCATTATATAAAAATATGATCTAATATTAAGAGAAGAATAAGAAAATATATAAAAATAGTAGAGTTTTTTTTAAATGAAGGTATGGATGAATTATATTATTTTCCAATTTTTTAAAAATTACCTTTATTACCTTTATACTAAAAATGTAATCAATAAAAATAATAAATCAATGAGAAAATGTATGTATTTCAATTGAAGTAAAGTTGATGGATTAGTTAATAATATTTTACAAATGTAAATTTATTTGGGGACTTATATTCTCATAAGTAGTTAATATTCAGGTAGCTAAATAGTAGTATACGAGTATTTTTGAAAAATAAGGTAAAATGTAAAGCAATATGAAATATTTTCAATTTTCCATTCTAAACAAGAGTAATATTCAATATATCAATGCATTAAACATATTACAAATACAAATTTATACATATTACATAGTGCACAGAAAACATGTATAAAGCATAAAAACTGAATGCACAGTTTAAATTTTTATCTTTTTCCATAATGAATGCATAGCAATTCAGAAAACATTGAAAAGCTTGCATTAATTTAGTTTATAAACCTCTCACCATTAGTAAAAGAAAAATCTTCAATGATTGATTTAATTGAAGAATGACACATCTGTGGTGCTTTTATATATATTTTTAGAAATAAAATCTTCACTTTTGAGTCTGTAACCACATATTTTAAGTTTTTGAAACCATGAAAGTAAAGAAGTTGATGACTGTGTACTTTATGTTGATTATTTCCACAAATACTAGGCAATTACTTTAATAATACATCAAAACTAATATTTTTAAGTCACTTAAAATGTCAGTAACCAAGGTTATTTCTGATGTTTCATCTTCCTTTTTCTCCAATACCTATGATTACTTGGCATTTCTGGTAAAATTTAAACGTATTGTATGTGAAGTTTAAACACCTTTTAAAAATCCTTTAATTTGAATAGCAGTTTTCTTTGAAATACTTCATTTTTTGAAAAATGCAATTGATTAATAGATGAGATGTTTGTTGCAATAGATGATGAGGTTAATAAGTTTTGATAAAATGAATAAGAATCCAACCTTTTGAATGTAGTAATAACAAAAGAAATACTTTTAATGAAATTACCACTTTCGGCCTTATGACAATCCCCTCCTCTCCCTTCCACTCTCTAAAAATAATGAAGGGCAAGACATCAATTATCATAGAGTTATATATCTCAGAGAAAGTCGTTTCCAAGTTATTTCAAGGGAAGCATGTAGGATAGGGAAAGAAAAGAAAAGGGGAGTTGCTTTGTTCAGACTTAACGTTGATTTAAATGAACAAACAGAGCCACCCGGAATGAAATAGTACTTAAATCAAAATTGGAAAACACATCAAGTGAAGCATGAATGAACAGTAACACAGGATGGAGCTTTAATAGATTTCTCATCTCCTGCCTCATGATTGAATTCTTTCCAAAACAGCACTGGTAAAAACTCAGGCTGTTTCACTGAAAAGTGGAAACAAGAAAATTTCAAAACATGTCTATTCCTCAGCTTCAGGAATTCTGAGCGTTGCTTATTTATCAGTTTGTTAAGTAAGAACATCTACTCAACTTGTGCCACCTGAGTAACTCATGAAGTTCCTAGACTTCCCATTCAGGTTGAATACATCCTCATTCTGTAGCCATTGCCCATGAACTGTAGTTGTCCTGAATTCAGCACTTCCTTCTAATCTGTCAGTTCATTTTAAGGTGCAGAACCAAGGAATGCATGTTGTTACTTGAGAATTAGAAAATCTACTATCACATCTATTCTGATTTAACACCACTCCTCATCTTGATATTTTAAAAATAATGGTGCATATTGAGCTTTTGAATTACATTAACTTTCAATTAGCAATAATTTCAGAAATAACTAGGTTACATTAATTATATACATTCTTCTGAGTTTGACTATCCAAGATATACTGGTACAAATTCTCAATGTGGAGTGTGATCATGATATGTGTGTATGTGTGTGTGTGTATATATATATATATATATATATATATATATATATATATATATATATATAATTAAAGAAAAAATCTAATAACTTTCAGTAAAGGAAAAATATAAACATAATTAGTATATGTTTTAAGTATTTATAAGAAGTACAATGTTATAAAATCACTACTAAGAAAAAATTAAGCAATAAGATGATGAATATCTATGTAATGTATCAAATGCACATGCAAACTAACTCTTTCCTTTTATTATCTCAATTTGTTTCAATCTCCAATCGCAGGCAGAATGTAGTTATCACTCCTTTCCCCAACAAAGGACTTTCACATATTGGTCTAAAGTTTTATGTGACTAAAATGAAACAATAATAGAAACAGAAAAATTCTTACTTCCTAGTCCATCAAAGAAAGATTAAAATATGACCTGAGTTGAGAAGAAAATAGTTTAGAATTATTTTAACTATACTGCTAAATAAGGGCTAATCCTAAAACTTAAGTGAAACAATTTTTTTTTAAAAAAGACTTACTTTTTTACTTCAGCCTCATTTGGGTTCTGTTCTTGGAATCTGTGTTTTAGGGTCACATTTGTGTACAAAACAGGAATTTCAATCAGCAGTTTAGAAAGCTGACAAGATAACTGAAAAGTATGTCTGAAGACTTTTGTCATGTTGGCCTTGGGTCCTGGCTTGTAGTAATAATGTAAATTAAAACTAAAGCACAGATTTTTAGGAGAAAGCCTTTAATTAGAGAGCTAAAGTGTGAAAAACAATGAATAGGCAATTATAGAATCTATAATATGTTGGAAAGAACAATATGTTGTATAATAAAAGTATATGATAAAAAATTTAACTAGTCTTCAAAGGATATCTGAAAGGCATTTCTTGAGGAAATAAGATTTAAGTTGTAATCTGGTTAGATTAAATTTAGATTAAAAAGGTTGAATTATTATAATCAAAATTAGCATAAGAAGAAAAGAATTATAATAGTTATTTGATTTGTATATGGACTGAAGGTAGATTTTATTGGTTCATTATGCTAGAAACTAAATTGGAGGAAAATATTCAAAAGGTCTGTAATAGGTTTGTAGAGTAAATATGTATCTTTTGAATAGGATTTTTAAAAGTAGGACTATTTGATTATTAAATTGTGATGATGTGATTCTGTAAAGTCTTTAGAAGGGAATAAGTCAGAGTAAATGATTGAAATGCATTCTAAATGTGTGAGTAAGTAAAGGTTTTACAAGCCTGTGTCACATAAATCCATGAGCTTACTAATTTAATATTAATTCAACAATTTTATCATGAAAATTTGTGTTAACAAATATGAATATCTAAGCAATGTATACCTATTATTTTCATATGAGAATATTACATTAAACAGGTACTGATGTAATCACATAAAAACTATGTAATTCATATGCTGAATTAACATCCAATACTTAACAAATACTATTAACTCTATAGACTAAAGCTTTATTGTAACTATAATCAATTTCTATTAGAAACATCTATATGAGATGTGATAGTTATGTCTTCTTAGATATGGTACAATAGCTATCAAATTTGTATTAAATGGTAGCTAAATTAATATGTTTAAGAATACTTCATGTATTTATAAAATAAAAATATAGTAATTCAGTCACCAATAAAATTGAAATGGCCATAAATAATAGATAAAACTGTAGGTCTAACCTCAGCTTTGGGGGGAAAATTATATAATCAAATTCACAGACACCTCCATAGATGTCCTTAATTATTCTTTTATCCATTAATTGACATGATACAACAAATATATGATACCACAAGTACAAACTAATTAATATATTCAATATATTGCAGCTAACAAAATTGAGATAAGGTAAAAAATTAAGAAGTTTAAAATATAAATTAAATCCTAGGAGACAGCATCTATAAAGCACTGTAGGAGAGCAAAGTTTTTACCATGACTTCTCTACAGAAATTCAATAAAACTCCATCAAGTAATTTAACAAAATAATGATTTATACTAATAACCTATTTTTAGAAACCTTGATTCTTCAATATAAAATCTTCTATTTGTTTGGAGCATATGGATACTTGTGAAAGACAATATATTGAGCAAATTCTGAGGAAGAAAACATGACCTTGAAAATTAGAACCAAAAAAATTGAAAGAATAAAAGACATCAGGACTACAGAACTGCATAATTATTTCGTCAAATAGATGAAGCATCATCCTGCTGAGATCAATTAACAATGATTTAAAACACTGTAAAATTATATCTACTAAAGGAAGTAAAAATCAAGATGTTTGTACTTCTTACAGAAAATTAATCTCAGGGTTTTATTTCCCAGATGATTAAAAATAATTTAGGAGAGCATAACATCAAACTGAAGTAGAATGTTTTGTACCTAGTACGTCTCACCCTGAGACTTCAAAGCACTAAACAAACTAATACCTTGTCTTTTTAGTGATACAAAATATTCTTCATTACAGACACTCAACATGTCCTTCCCAAACAACCTAAATGGTATAGAGAATTCACTTGAGGATTTTGGTTTGAGTAAATATTTTGTGGATATTGTGAATCACTTATTGCATCTATTATGCCTTCCTGGAATTTCCTTTCACCACACATAACTGAATGGGATTTATTTCCTTATACATTTCCTTCCTGAGTAGACTGAACATCTTGAGAATGGATGAAATGACTCATTTCTGTGTATCAGCAATTCAGCATGCCTCATCACTGGCAAGCAAAAAGGGTTGTTATTTGTTTTTGTCAATACAAAGTCTAAAAGATAATCAACCATCAGAATTGTAAGAGCAAACATTTGCAAACACAAAACCGTAGGATGGAACTGGTAGTACAGCACGGCATTATCTTATGTCAGGAATTAACTTTGTAACACAATAAACACTCGATGACAGGGGCAGCATCGGCTCTTGTTGGGTCACCTTACAATCTACACTTTTCCAGGAAGACAGACTCACTTGTGTCAGGTGACAGGAAGCTCCCGGCGGTGCCCTGACCTCATCATTGTGTTGTGTAGGGAAGACACTGGAAGACATTTCTAGCATTTAAAAAGTGATTGTGAACCTCTGAAAGGTTCAGAGTTGCTAAACAAATGACAAATGCTCATTTTTTATTATTACTTTAACTTAATGAAAGGGAATCTAAATAAATTATAGGTGGACATAAAAGCAATGATTGGAAACTTAGCTATTATCCCTAAAAGAAATTTACATTACTAGATTGATAGCAGTGGAAGGATGAAAATTGACTGAAATGTATTTCAAGAAGTAGGAGCAAAGATAAGGCTTAGGTTCACCTGGATATATTTCTAAGGAAAGGTTGTAGGAAGATTTGGAAAACAGTACAATTTCAAATACATAGAAATGTATGCTATCAAGATAACATCATACTTTTAAACTGAACATAAAGGGAGAGCTCTCTAGTGTTACAGAATCCTTTTGAGTCATGCTGAAATGTTTGTCAAATATAGTGTTCAAAATTAGTTGTGTGATATGGGAAGACAGATGTGTACTAAGAAGTTATTTTGGCTTTTCAATAAGAGGCAGTAAATGATCTTTCGGGTTCATGTACCTGTGTCTTTTATTTGGCAAAATACATTGTACTACCTAAACTAAGTTTATAAAAATTATTTTTGCTTTATAAACTAACTGGCAGTGTATTAAGACAGTTTGGGGTG
>PVIR01004848.1:0-72749 GCA_004026965.1 Petromus typicus | reverse complement strand
GCCTCAAACTCACATCATAATCCTCCTGCCTCTGCCTCCCGAGTGCTGGGATTACAGGCGTGAGCCACCACGCCCGGCACTGTGGTATGTGGTACTGGTTGCTGCTGGGTGTGGGTCTCCACACCCAGTATTGTTATGTGGTTACCGGGGAATCGAACCCGGGCCCTTGCGCTTGCAAGACAGGCGCCGGAACCACTGAACTAACTCCCCGGCCCCAAGCGTTGCTTTTTTAAGGGCAGGTCCGGTGGTGCTGCACCCTCTCACGTCTGTCTGCTGGGGATGTCTTCATTTCTCCTCTTTCTGCAGGACATTACCAGGTGAAGCACTCACCGTAGGCGCTGTGAATACATCATCCTGGTGTTTGCTGGCCTGTGACGTTGCTGCTGAGAAGTCTGCTGAGGGTTATGTGAGAGCTCTCTTTCTCTCCACTGTGCCCCCAGCATTTGCCGAGGGAGGGGGTCCTCCACAGATACCACGCCGATGCCCACGTGCACGTTCTCAGGCTGTTATCTGAATTTCAGGAGTCACAGGAATGAGAACTCAAACCTGGGCATAGGGGATTCCAATGGGGCAGGCGACCCTGAGTTTTAGCATGACCTTCAGGGATTTCTAGGCACATACAGGTGGCTTTTTGTGTCACTTAGATACTGTACTCCATCTTAGCTGAGATGGAGAATAATTTTTATGTCACTTTGGAACATTGTGTGCCGTAGGTAACAGAGAGTAACCAACAGTAGCTTAGACGAATGGATTTATTATTATTTACAAGAATTCAGGAGAAAGATAGCTGCTGTCATTGGCTTGGTCAAAGGAGCTCTGTGATTCTCTTGACCTTTTTCTCATGTAGCAAAGTGGCTGCTATGGTTCCAGGCATCGTCCTCAGTCAAGGCAGGAAGAAGGGAGGAGTATGGAGAAGGAATTAGCCATGCCTCTTTTTATGAGAAAAGCACACGCTTTCCCAAAGCCCCTGTAGACTTCCACTTTGGTTTCATTAGCCGTACCTGGTCACATGATCACCCTGCGCTGCTACCAGATTGGAGCCCAGAGAATCTGTGGCCTGTCTCACGGAGGCGGGCAGAGATGGAGCTGGGGAGGACCGTAGGAATGTACTAGGGTGTCTTGCTTGGACCTGCTAGTGTCGGATGCTTGCAGTCTCTTGTACTTCCTGGGAGGCATCTACATGGAGCCTCTCTGGGGGCCTCCGGGTGGAGCCTAAAGAATTTCCCTGGTGTCCTGCTCCAGCCAGACACTGCTTTGTCTCTCTGGGCCGTGCTGGAAAGCGAAAGCAAGGCTTTGCTTTTGCTAGCTAGGCAAGCACTCCATCACAGTCACATTCCCAACCCCTTTTCATTTTAGACAGGGTCTTGCTAAGTCATCCAGGCAGAGGATGGAACTTTCAATCCTCCTGCTTCAGCCTCCAAGGATGCTGAGATTATCCATGTGTGCCACTAAACCTGGCTGCTTATCCCCTTCGATGAGAGGCTTACAAAGCCTGAGACAGGGAAAAGAAACAGGCCAGGCTTCTATTCCAAATCATTAAAAATGGCATAGGAGTCAGAGGTTAAAATATTTAGGTCTCAGACAGGAAGAACTGGAGCTGGCTGGGGTGTTTTCAGGGGGGACAGGGAACAGAGGCCAGTCCATAAGCATGGCAGTATTACGCTACTCTTCGTATTTCTAGAACCCTAGTGGAAGCCACTATACATTTGCTTTCCAGAAAGGCTGTAGAAAAGGTAGTTATTTTTCCTTTTTGGCTAGAATTACAGAATGGGGTGGTCTCATTCCAGAAATGCAGATTGGCAATTAGGTCTAGCTCTGGGGAAACTGACAGTCACGTAGCCCACACAGTTTGCCAGGTGGAAGTCTTCCTGAGCCAAGAGTCCTTGGGACTGCCAGGGTGGCTTTGCCAGTGCAGAGGACCACAGCAGTAAATGCCATTTCTCATCAAAACCAGCCCCGAATGCCACAGCCTTGCCACTCCCAGCATGGTCCTTACGTGGAGCGAGCGTATAAAGTGTGCAAAATCTCAGCGCCTGTCCCACACTGACTGACTAAATCTATTTGAATGAGATCCCCAGCAGTTCCAATGCACAATGAATGAAGGGGGAGGACCGCTGCTCCGACTGCAGCCTGGTGAGGTGTGGTCATGGGCTTGACCGGAGGAACAGTGAAAGCAGTACTCAGGGCAGGGCTGTCTTCATTAGTCCCCTTCCTGCCCCGCCATGATGGCTGCCTGTGGGCCGCCCTGCCCTTCCTCATCACCCATAGCTCAGCCGTCCTCTGCTCCGTGGCTCTCAGGGCACCTCTGCCCCACACTTAGACCAGTGAAATCGCAGGCAGAACTGTCCCCAAGACCCACCAGGAGCTGGCCGCTCTGGGCCACGGGGCTTCTGCAGGGCGAGCCGGCCTGTCAGAGGCTCTCTGTGGCTCAGAGGCCCAGAGGCCTGTGGAACATCTCCTGGCAGTGGCTTCACTAGGGGGCCACAGGGGCTAGTGCTGAGAAGGAAAAGCTCAGGGGTCCCAGCTGTCCAGGGACCACCGAGCCCCCCGGACAACACACTTCTACGGGAGCAGGTGTCAGCATAGTGGGAGGCAGGGGCGCGGGCCTGTGGGGTGCAGAGGGCTGGGAAGGGTCTGGGCCAGGGTGGGCGGTGGGCTCTACAGCGCTCTCTCCTCGCCGGTCAGTGTGGCGATTCTCCGGAGGTTCTCCCTGACTTTGATAAATTCCGGAGCGTGGTCCTCTTCCTTTTCGGGTGGCTGTTCCAGCTGAAGGAGAGAACAGAGGTGTGAAGTGGATGGGGCTAGGGGACTCCCACTGCCAGCCTGGATTTCTGGCCAAGTCTTGTCCAAGGCTTTGGGCGGGACCAGCCCAGGAAGGGCTCAGGGCAGGCTGGTGCCCTTCCCACCTGATTCAGCCTCTGCTGCCGCCGCAGCAGCTCCTGTTCAAAGGGACACTGCAGCCGCTTGGCCTCCAGCTCCTCCTTCTTTTTCTTGATGAGCTGGTTCCGGCGGCGGTGCTCCAGGACTCGCTGCAGCTCTGGCTTGCTGTCTACTCCGATGCCCCTGGAGAGAGAAGCTCGTCAGGAGAACGGGTCCTTCCCACCTCCCCAGCCCCAGGGCGACCCAAGTCCTGGAAGGTGAAGCCATTACTGTTCCACCTCATGGAGAAGGATTTCAGACACCAGTAAACGTCTCAGCTACAACAGGCCAAGGGAGGACTTGAACCCAGAGCCGCAGAGAACAGGTTTTACACGATCTCTGGGTATTTTCTTAGGACAAGTTCTGAAGGCTGAACTCCTTGAAAAGACTGTGAGAACATATTTCCTCAGGGAGAGTGTCCAATCTGTACTTCTGCACTATCCTTCTGGGGCATCTGTCTCTCCCTGTCCTCATCACAGCCAGTCTTCTTATTTCTGAGAATCTGATGGCAAGAATATCTGATTTCATTTGTTTCCTTGGTCATTAGTTGCCACAACAGCCACTTATGAATTAATTGCCTGGCTTTGTTAATCTTTTCCTTGTGGGGTAAGAAATATGAATATATTAATATTTTTCTGTATATATAATTTCTTCAACACTTCTTTTTATTACAAATATTTCCCCTAGTTTGTCTTTAAGCCACTGCTTTAGATGCGACTTTTTTCCAACACTAGAAGGGATAATCTTTCTTAAAAGGCAGTCACAGAAAGTACCGTCCTAATGCTACATGGGGAAAAAAAGCCCAAATCAGCCCAGTGAGTTGGGGCTGTTTTCCTGTAGACGGGCCTCAGCTGCTGGCCATGGCAGTCCCGCAGCGGGCCACCAGAGGGAGCCGAGAGGCAGCTCGGTTATCTTCCTCCTGCGGCGGGTGAGCCAGGAGCTGGTTCACACACAGCCCTGCACCCCCCAAGGCCCCTCGTGCCATCTCCCTCATCGTGTCCCTAGGGCGTTGCCGTGGAAGAGTAAGGCAACACCCTGCCTTTCTCTGCCACACTGGTGCCAGTCCTCCCCTGAGGGGCCTTTCTGCAGGGGAGGGGCCCTCCCCTGAGGGGGTGGGAGTGGGGGGTCTGCATCCCTGTTAAGCCGAGGTTGTCCCAGATCCCGCCGTGGCCTCAGCCTCTGCGCCCTCCTGCTTTTGTCCATTTGAACACGCGGTTCCCTGGCATCCATTGGCCGGCCCCTAACTGGCTGATTCCTGGCCCACTTCAGGCCTTAGCGGAGGCACCGCCAGTTTCGGGCGTCTTCCCGGTTCCTCCTTAAAAGGCAGTCACAGAAGGCAGTCGCAGGCCCATTATACCCCAATCTGGTACCGTTGTGAGGGCGGAAGCTGGGTCCTCCTCTGTTAAGGTTTCTATCTGGATGTCCCCAAAGTCTCCTGTGCCCATAGGTTGGACGCGGGGAGGTGATCGTATAATGGGGGGTGTGATACTCAGCAGTGGAACAGAACAACTCTGAGGCTAGATTTGAACACCTCGCGCACAGAGCAGCCTGGAGGAGGCGTGGCTGTGGGCGTGGCCCGGGCTGACTTCCGCCCTCCTCCTCTGCTCCGTCTCTGCGCCTGGTCCTCACCAGGAGCTGATTCTCCTCCACCTGCCCTCAACCTTGGTGGACTGAGACCTCCCCAAACTGTGAGCCAAATAAACCTTCCCTCTTTAGAGTAGCAGGCGTCCAGTACTGTCTCAGGCATAATAATTCAGACACCTTCCTACTTGAGTCCTAGGTCTAGGCACCCTGTGGCTGGAAGGAAGAATTTTTTTTGTGGTTCCAGGGATTACACTCAGGGCTTTCACCATGAACTGCTTCAGCTTTTTTCTTTTCTTTTTTTTTTTTTTTTAGGTGTTAAAGAATATCTCGCTAAGTTACTAAGTTGCCCAGGCTGGGCTTGAACTTGGGATCCTCCTGCTTCAGATAGGATGACCGAAATGGGGCTGAGTCCCGGTGGGGGTGGACCTAATGATTCTGCGGGTAACCACGTGGGGTGCCGTGAGGAGCCCCGAGAGGATGGCCAGGCGTGCCCTCCCCGGGGTCCCTGCCCTCCCCGGGGCGCCTGCCCACGCCCAGCGGCCCGAGCCCGGGAGCCGCGGCTCTCACCTCCGGTGGTTCATGAGCAGCTCCCTGTGCAGCTCCTGGTGGCTCCGGGAGGCCTTCACGGGGTTCAGCAGCTTCTTGGGTTTGATGAGCTCGGGGTTCCGCTCTCTGTACTCGGGCCGGGCCATCAGGCCCCCGATGTCCGCCCGCTCCCTCTGGATCTCTGAGTACATGGAGGCTGTGCAGGAGGGGCGGGGGAGGGTCACGCAGGCTCACAGCCCCTCCCCGAGGGCACGGAGCAGGGGGAGGGGGTGTCTGTGCCTCGCTGTCCTCCTCTGTGAAGCTAAAATAATGACTGAAGCCCTACACAGGATCGCTGCAAGTACCGGAAATGCTGTTTGTAAAAAGGTCTAGGGCAGTGAGAGCGGACCTTTTAGAGCTTTCCATGATGATAAACACCTGCTACCGCAGTTGTGCCCTAGGTTCACTGCCAGGGGTCTAGGGTATTCAAGTAAGGTGATACCGGGTCGTAGAGGATTGACGCTTGCATGTGTTTTTGGCCTGATTTTGCAAAAGACAATGACCTCCCCAATGAAAGGGGTGGTGTTTGAGCTTCTGCTTTGCGATGAGGTGGTGCCAGAGACAGAAAAGACGTCGTGAAGGGTAATATAGACTTCCTAAAGACAACCGTGGAGAGCAGCTGTAAGAGGAGGGTAGGAGCCGCTGCTGTCCACGGCCTGTCCACAGCCCCACATTTGCTTGTGGAAGTGTCCAGCTCCCCCTGTGCCTGAGCAGAGAGGGGAGCAAGAAGTGCCGGGCGTCTGTATCTCGTTACAAAGGACTGGTGGTCAGCTCTCAGCAAATGTCTGGCTACGCGTGGCCTTGCTGTGCCAGAGCAGCCTGAACTTCGCCAGTGTGCTGGGAGTTCAGGCAGAAGGGTTTCCTCAGCCACAGGCTGCTCCTTATGCTCGAAGGGCTTGAGGGATACGGAGCTCCAGAGAGAAAACTTAAAAAACTGCCTCAGAACTGGGAAGCTGGTCAGTGAGAGCGCCTGCCCCGGGCGTGTGAGGCCCTGGGCTCAATCCCCGCCCCAGGAAAACCCAGAAAATGCTTTAAAACCTCAGCCACTCCCTGGTGTCAGCCTCCTGTTGTAGGCACAGTGGATGTTTGGGCCTGCGCTTTGCCCTCTTGGGAGTCTGGCTTTTCCAAGGTCCAGCCCCTTCTCTGCTGGGTGAGTGCAGGGTCTGGCTCAGGTGTGTGTTAGACTTTCAATGATGACAAACAATACACGCTTGTCAGTAACTGATGATGAGACTGGTCCTTAGGGGAACCTGTGCCTAAGCGTGTGGTCTCCCCGAGGCAACAAACGGGGTGCCCCCACCCCCAGGCTGGGCTCCGGTCATCCTCTGAGACACCAAGTTGGGCAGCTGGGAAGAGGAGAGGTTCTGCCCCAGCCTGCAGGTTGATGGCCTGACAGGGTTTCCGCAGGGAAATGAAGTGGGCAGGATCTGTGTGACGATCGGGCAGTGCCAGCGGCTGCTGGGGCAGGGCATGCAGGAGCAGGGGGCAGGGTGGAAGCTGGGGGATAAGACCACGTCTGTGAATGTTGTGTAAACTGGGAAAATGTTAATTATTGTCATTTGGATGTAGTCAGAGGAAGTGTCAGAATACAGAAACATATCTGGTATTTTTTTTTCATGAATTAACATTCTCAGAACCATTTCAGATGAGAATCGTAATGAACTTCCTTTCTTTTCATCTTCTCCATGTGGCAGCTTGTTTTCAAGTTACATCCTTTCTAAGCTTTTGGTTCTTAAAGATGATTGAGAGTCTCTGGCAGTTTAAAGCAGGTTCCTTACAGGTCGCCATAGCCTTCGTCTATCCATTCCCCATTTGTGTGGGGAAGTTTGAAGTTATTAGATTCAAATTAGAGTTTGGGAACACCCCTTTGATACCTACTTCTTTTACCAAGCGCCAGCTGTGCCCTCTGCTTGCATTCTCCCTAGGTTAATATCACATATTGTTTATTAATTTGATAAGGTCTCATTATGTAGTTCAGGCTTGGACTCATTATATGGTCTAGGCTGGCCTTGAACTTGAGCTGATCCTCCTGCCTCATCCTTCTGCGTGCTGGACATGCACACCACTCTTTAATACCTGTCAATTCCCTGGTTATTCCCCTGACGTTAGTCCATTTGTGTCCCAGATTTGCCAAAGTTACATTTTAATAGTCATGCTACCTTTAAAAGAATAACTTGGGGGCCAAGGATTTAGTTCAGTGGTTCTAGCATCTGCCTGGCAAGCACAAAGTCCTGGGTTTGATCCCTGGTACCACATACTGGGGGAAATGTGGTATGATATCTACCACATACAGTGCTGGGTGTGGTAGCTCACATTTGTAATCCCAGCACTCAGGAGGCAGAGGCAGGAGGACTGCCTGGGCTACATGGTGAGTTCAGGACTATTCTGAACTACAAAGTGAGACCCTGGCTCACAAAGAAAAAGAACAACCTATATGTTCCTGTATGTTGTCAAAGTTATAAGGCAGAAAATAGAAATAAACTATGTAACTTTAGGAAAGGAGATGGCAAAAGTAATATTTGAAAAAGAGTGATTTCGGCAATGTTGGGAGATTAATGAGTGCAGAGCGCTCCACAGTCGGGCTGGCCCTGGGAGTGCACGACAGGGGAGCAGCCTGTCTGCTAGGTCCTGACAGGTCCTGGCAAACCTTACACACAGAGGGAAACTAAACAAGAAGCTACCTGCTCTCACTGAAGCAAAGTGGGCTCGGTAGAGTCCACTGCACAGAGGCCTTAGGGGCCCCAGATTTGTGAGCTGGGGGCTGGGACCAAAGGGGGCGACTGCATGGGGAGACTTGCACCTCAGACAAGCTGGGTCTGTTCGGACACACAAAGGCACAGTGTGCCAGGCTGCCAGCAGTGCTCACAGTGCAGGGACTGACGGAGTGGGCCTGGTCAGGAGGAATCACTGACTGGATCCTTAAAGGTCATGCTGGCTGCTGTGCGAGGAAAGCTGTCAGCAGGTTTGGGGAATTTTTATGACTTGGGTTTCCTTCATTGCCTGTAGGCAGTCTCTGTCCCCAACCCACTAAAGGCAGGAGAAAAATGCCTGGCAGAGAGCCTTTGCCCTGCGGTCACCACCCCGGGGTCAGAGCCCCTCGAAGTAGGACTGGGCCGCATGGTGCACCTGCAGAGGGTCTGCTGTGGGTGAGCCTTGTGTCATCGCCGTCTTGAAGTTCTGAATATGTTCTGAAAAGGTGCCCTGTGTATTTGTTCCACACCAGGCCCTGCTGATGATGTTGGCACCCAGAGCTGGCCCGCAGCTGGTCCGGGTCAAGGACGGGCTCCAGGCCGTCTTCCCTCTTCACTGAGATCAGCAGTGTGCTGCCGTGGCGGACAGGTGAGGAGGGATCCTGGAGCCTGTGCACTGAGCTTCATGCCTAAACTGTTTTTATTTTTTACTTCTGAGATAGGGTCTTGGTAAGTCCTTTAATTGCCCAGGATGAGCTCAAATATGCAGCCTCCCAGAGTGCTGGGATTATAGGTGTGCACCATGCCCAGCTGCAGGTGGGCACACAGCCCATGTGAGGTCCCTGAGGGATCGGACGGGGCGGGGGGGGGGCGCGCCCAGGGCTTCGGAACTGCAAAGCCAGCTTTCCTGCCTTTTACTTAATGAATGCTTCTCTGTAGAAGAATCTCACAAAACCCTGTCACAAAGGAGACTTTCTCCAAGAGGCCTTGAAGCTGTACAGTGCCCAGCTTGCCAACTCGCCTTGCTGTATGGGCAGCCCTGGTGGCCAGTGCTCAGCCCAAAGCATTTGCCAAGCATGGCACAACTTCAGAGCACAAGAAAATCTAGACTGTCGTGGGGGCTGCCCTGGCCTGGGCAGGACGTTGACTCCACTGAGGGGGTGGTCACAGATGGTCATCTCTGAAAAGAGAAAAGATGGATGAACCCCAGGGACCCTAAGCCTTGGGGGGAGAACTGGCTAAGGAGGGGGAGAAAGTTAAACGGCAGCTAATAGCCCTTAAAGAGGTGGAGGTACCACGAGGGACCTTGGCACCCCTCAGACCTGGGTTTGAATCTTGGTGCCATCCTGTCCCAGTCCAGGGCAAGCCTGCCTACCCCTGGGAACTGGAGACTGAAGACTTGGGCCTTTGGCTCAAATCTTGCTGCCTTGGAAGGTAGCCATGCCCTGCACAGTCACGAAGCACCACTTTCTGGCTAGAACAGCAGAGTTGTGTAGCAGGGGCAGTGCCTGTGGGCTGATGTTGTCTCCTTCGGGGACAGGTGTCACAGTAGAGCCCTATTTTTTTTTTTTTAGGTTTTTTGAGACAGGGTCTCGCTTTGGAGTTTAGGCTGGCCCTGAGCTCAGCCTCAAACTCATCACAGCAATCCTCCTGCCTCTGCCTCCCGAGTGCTGGGATTACAGGCGTGAGCCACCACGCCTGGCACTGTGGTATGTGGTACTGGTTGCTGCTGGGCGTGAGTCTCCACACCCAGTATAGGTATGTGGTTACCGGGGAATCGAACCCGAGTCCTTGCGCTTGTGCCAGAACCATTGAGCTAAATCCCCAGCCCTAGAGCCCTATTCTGAGGTTTCTGTTTAGCAAACAAGGTGACCCTCGAAAGTGCTTGGCAAATGCCTAGCAGAGGGGTAAGGGTTTGGTGCTGGCCACCACAGCTGCCGAATGTGAGGCAGGGGTGCTCTGAGCACTCCAGGGCCTCAACTCCTGCAGCTTAAAATTTCAGTGGTGCCCTGGTCCTGGTGTGATCACCCATCAGTGCTCTTAACAGTTGCTACTAATGAATTCCATCCCTGGCCTGGGTTCAGCATTCTCATTCTCCTTAAAAACCACAATGGTTAAATCAGAGGATCTTGATCTTGGCCATCTGCTGGTGTTGCCAAGGTTGTAAGAAACTACTGGAGTCCCACTGCAAGGATTCTGACTCAACTGGCTTAGGGACCAACTTGACCTCTGAAAGTTTTAAAACTCTCAAGGTATTCCAATACAGGAAGTCTTTGCGAACCATGGAGTTAAACAAAGAACTCAAACAACCAGGTGACTTTGCTTTGGCCCAGGTGACTTGGCCTGATTATCATGAACATTTCTTTCTTTTCTTTTTTTTTGAGACAGGGTCTCGCTTTGTAGTTCAGGCTGGCCCTAAACTCACATCACAGCAGTCCTCCTGCCTCTGCCTCCCGAGTGCTGGGATTACAGGCGTGAGCCACCACGCCCGGCACTGTGGTGTGTGGTACTGATTGCTGCTGGGTATGAGTCTCCATGCTCAGTATTTTATGTGGTTACTGGGGAATCAAACCCAGGCCCTTGCGCTTGCAAGACAGGCACCAGCACCACTGAGCTAAATCCCTGGCCCATATCACAGGCATTTCTTAGCAGTTTTGTGACTGGGTGGGTGTTTAGTCCCTGAGACCCTCTTCTGTACCCTCAGAGAGCTGAAGATTGATGAACTCAGGTGCTGGGCACGGGCTTGAGGGAGGCCGGAGGAGAAGACTGGAGTGAATGTCTTGCAGGATTTCACTGTGGGCAAATAATGGCTCCTTAGCATGCAGACCATGAGGCTGACCTTGTCACGCAAGGACGGGGTAACGAGGTGGGGGACTGGTGCCCCTTGGTGCTTCCTCCCTGGTTCTGGGGGTGACCCCAGAAATTGCAGCCAAGTAAGGTTAGCAAGAGTGGACATGGCTGTGTTGAAGGACAGCTTGGAAACTAAACGCTGGTGCCCCCTGGGTACCAGGAAAGACAGGGACAGAGAGGAGTTATACTGATGGGGCTCTGGGTCCCTCTTCATCCTGAGACTGGCTGTGGGCCTGCCCGCTAAGGTACTGATGGCCCGTCCATGTCTCTGACACTTGCTGTAGTGGTTCTGCTGTGTCTTTGATGGCATTAGTCATGACAAATGGCACGTAAGTCAAGGAAACATCATGGCTTGAGCGGATGTCTCTGAGGAGACAGGGTGGACTTCAGACATCCGGTCACCCTTTGGTAGCTGTGGGAGCTCAGGCAAGAGTTCACCTTCCCTCCCTGAGCTCTGCTTTGTGCAGTAGGGATGGTGGCAATGCGCTGAGGCTGAAATGATACTGCATGCAGGTGGGTGAGGCCTGGGGCCGATGAATGGCGCTCATGAGTATGCACTGCGGTCCTGCTGCCCTGAGGCGCCCTGCTGCCAAGCCCTGGAAGCTTGCCCTGAGTCCCAGCATCACCCGAGTTTATGGAAGAAAACCAGGCTCCAGTGGAGCGGGGATGCACAGGAAGCGGCAAAGCCAGGCTGCTGACTCCAGGTTCAGGACTCTTGTTGCCATGCCAGCCTGCAGGTGCAAAAGTTTTTCTGTGGATGAAGCTTTCCTTTCCTCTCTTGGTCTACTCAGGAAACCCCAGCACAGAGGCTCTAGAAGCCTGCCTTAGAGATGGAAAGCAGAGGGCTAGTGATTGGAGGACTACGAGCCCACGCGAGGCCCTGACCCGCAGGAAGCGCCCTGGATCGGAGCCAGAACCACAGGCCTGGCTGCCCACCCCCACCGGCTGCTCAGCACTGTGCCGGTTCAGCACTGGACAAGGCAGCAGGGTGGAGGGGGAGATGGGTGCTTACGGTGATGGCTGGCAAGGGAGAAAGATGCATTCAGAACATTGACAGGCATGGCCACTGAGTTCCTGGCCCTTCTTGCCTTTTTCCTCCCAGTGGGGAAAGTACCCACTTGTATTTCTCTGGCTGGCACCCACAGAGCCACCTCCAGACCCGCAGGCCTCTGGCCAGTGCCCGAAAGCCCGGCAGAGCTGTGTGTGCCTTTGCATCGACTTGACCTGACTCCTTGAGTGCTTTGCTTTGATCATGTAGCTTCCTACTGTGGGAAGAGCAGGTCTGGGGACCACAGTACAGCGTCGCCCCGCAGAGCAGGGGACAAGCAGCAGCAGCAGCAGCTCTCCTGCAGGCCCACCTGGCAGGCACCCCACTGGCGAGTGCAGCTGCACACTGAGCTATTGGAGCCCTCAGGACCTGGGCCACCCGGGAGGTGGGTACTGTCTCAAAGTCTAAAACCACCTAGTTTCAAATGTGACACACCCGGTCCCCTGGTCCCTGATTTCTGGCCCTTGTACCACACTATTCTACAGCCCCCTTTTCCAGGGGACAGACCATCACCCTGTACACAAGATGCGCCACCCACGGTGCTCAGACCCAGCAGCTGCGTCTCATGAAATTCCTCCAGCCGACCGAGGAGGTGAGTGTAGCATTATCCCCTCAGTAGACAAGACCTTGGGGCTCAGAGAGCTTATCTGGTTTCCCCAGATCACGCAGCCAGTGAACGACGGAGCTAGAACCTCAGCCGGGTGCTGTCTCTACCAATAATGTGCTCTCAATCATTCTTCCCTGCCCGCTGTCCGTCGTTTTGGGCAGATGGCCCTCCCGTGTGATAGTGGGTTCGGTGAGGCCATAGTGTGCATCCTTTAGGATCGCCCTGAGCATTTAGAAGTAGAAGAGCACCAGGAACACAAGGCCGGGTCAGGTGCCCACCAGGGCTCCATGCTTTCCCTGCATCCGGGTGTCGGAAGCATGCTCCACACACGCCACCCTTGGATCCAGGCACCTCAGCCCGCTCACGGCCCCTGCAGCCTCCTGCCCTTCCACCTCCGCCCCGCTCGGCACCCGGATGGAGGCGGGTGAAAGACAACAGAAACAGCCTTACTTTTCACGCCGGCTGCCTGGGCAGGGAAGTCAGGAGCAGGGCTGCCGTCCCGGGTCCACTGAGAGCTGTAACTGGCCCCGGCCGCCCACAGGGTGGTTCTTAAAGCCCCGGGGAGGGGAAGCAGCTGAACCAGCCAACAAGTGAGGCTGCTTAGCATTCCTGTTTATTCTAGTATCAATAAAAAGGAACTGTCACTATGGAAACGCACATGGCCACTTCCACGACGCGGAACACCATGTCCAAGGCACAATAAATACCTATTTTGTCAGACTGATGAGGAATCAGAAACATGCCAAGCTTTGTTTGGAGTGAGGCGGTTCTCCGAAAGAAACTTCCCCTGCTTCTAACAGGGGCCGGACAGGGGATTCCAGCACTTTCTGGTGGAAAGGGGAGCCAGGCTTGCTGTGGCAGTGTGATTTCTCCAGGACAGAACGCCTCTGGGATGTAAGGAGCAGGGGTCCAGGAGGGGAGTTACACACTTGGCCGGAAACTCTGTGACTGTTACACTGTGACAGGAGCCAGGGCACACGCCCAGGCCTGTGGCAGCCCCTGACCCTTTCTGAGCCTGGCAGCTGTGTCTGTAGCTCCAGCCTTGGCTTGAGGGTGTTGGATGTGGGGAGAGTAAAGGTGGCTGAGAGCTAACCCGCTTGAGACTCACTGAAAGCCCGCAGGCTACGTCAGCAAGGGGACCTTCGGAAGAGACAGGACTCTGGCCTGTGGGCAGGCCGGCACACAGCCGCAGGCGGCACAGTCTGCGTCCTGGAGAAGCGGTCCAAAGGATAGGCAAATGCTTGGGGCCAATCTTGTGGTTAAGGGAAGCCTTCCCCTGGCTTCAGAACTGGCTTTCACCTGGAAATCTGGAAGTTCTAGCTTCTGACACCATCCTTTGCCCGAAGCGACAGAGCCAGCATCCACCAGTTAAAGTGGGCCTTGTCCTCAGGGAGCTGACAGTCAAGGGGGACTCCACACTAAGGGCAGACTCGCCTGTGATGCATGCTGGGAGGGGAAGGACAAGGACCCAGCTCATGCTCACCCTACGCTGGGGACAGGATCTCAGAGGCTGAGCAAATCCTACCCATGTTCCCTGCCTGTCAGATTTCCCAGGGACCGGAGCGGCCAAAAGGAAGGGACAGGGAGGACCAGGAAGGCAGTTGTGAGGGGAGCTGGGGAAAGTTCTTCCTGGATTGTGAGCGGGGGTGGGGGGGTGCTGTGCAGCCCACAGGAAGATCTCCCCAAACAGTCTTCCTTTCATTTCTGCCCCTGTTCTCCCAGGGAGAGGCGGGCGCCTGGAGGCCCAAATTTCCTCCGTGGCCAGGAATCCATTCTCAGTCTCCAGGGCCACAGCAAGGTTTCTGAGAAATCCCGACAACCATCCCTGGGAACAAACCACCCTCCACCCCCTCCACGGCCAAACAGGCTCAGCGGGAAGGACAAGGGAGTGGAGGCTGCTCGGCACAGAGACTTGTCATGGGGTCCTGAGGAGATTATAGCAGCACCAGATCGAGCTGCCTTTGCAACACGTTTGAACCAGGAAGTGTTTCCAGGGCAAGGACTTCAAGCGTGAACCCAGGAACGCTGGAGGGGGTGTGCAAGAACCAAGAGTCCTGTTGCAATTAGCTGGCTCTCAGCCAGGCATGATTAAGCAAGGTTCATGTGGTCTCTAAGCTGCGGCAAGACCTGGGGTTGCCCCCATCCCATGCAACACATTTTAATTCTCTTACAGCCAGACAAAAGCAGGACTGTGCATCTAGGAGTGGCGAGAGCAGAGTGTGTGTGTGTGTCTGTGTGTGTGTATAGAGGAGAACGTGGGCAGACCACAGCTTGTCAAGCCAAGCAAACTTCCAGGATTCCTGGCAGTGTGGTAACCAGATGTAGTGAATCAAAATGCAGCACTCACAGTTAAATTTCAATTTCAGGTAAGCAACAAATGGGTTTTTTTTTTTTGAACAAATTTATCCCACGAACTATCTGGAACATGCTTACACTAAAATGTTACTAGTTGTTTATCTGAGATTCAGGTTTCGTGGGGCGCCTTGTATTTGATCTGGCAGCCCTACCTGGGGAAGGCAGAGGTGGAGGCTGTGCCCGCCCCTGGCTCGGGGAGGTCAGGTGCCTGGGGAGGTGCCCTGTGTCCCTGCTGCAGAGAGCTGGCCTCCCCCCTTGGGACCTGAGCTCAAGCAGGGTGCCGGTGACCACCTTGGGTGGACTTTTACCACAGGACCGCACAGCTTTCCAGGCTTGGCAAGGACGAGCTCTTCCACAGAGGGGATCTTCCATGCCAGGGTTTAAGAGCATGGGCTCTGGGGCCAGCTCAGATGCCAAACCTGCTTGAACCCCCTGCTTAGATGCCCTGTTTCCTCCTGTCTGAACAGAACAGAGCCATAGGGTATGGAAAGCCCTCCTCACTGTGCCTACCCAAGGGGGCAGCTGTTGTCTTGATAACCTGTGTTAGCGCAGTAGAGACTTTCATTCAGGTGGAAAAAAGGGGATTAAAAACTGGAGTCCTCAGGACAATCTCAAGAATGTGAAACAAACACACAGAGACAAACTACGTGTAACAAAGACGTGAAGGGACAGCTCTAAAAGTTCCAGGCAGCTACTTACGGTTAAGGGGATTATGGGCTTGACTTTGCCTACTTTTTTCTCAATTTCTCCAAATATCTTTGGAGGTGTGTATTATTTTAATATAAAGAAGTTTTGAAATAACGTGGGATAGCACCAGCGTACTGTCCATGAAGGTCTGAGTCTTTATGCTCCTCCAGGGGGACCACTAAGGGGTAGCAAAGTGTTCACCCCACCTCTAAATGGCCCAATGGCTTCCACGGTCTCAGTCTCGCTGTCCACTTCGCCTGGTGTGCGATGCCAGAGTGGGAGTCCAGAGCACACAGTCCTAGGCCCGAGCCCAGCTTCCCTGCGAGTGACTCTGAGCCTTTAGACAAATCATGTCACTGTCTGAGCCTGTTCACTCACATTTCTTATAAAATGCTAACATCAACTTACCTCCCCGAGAGGAGAGACACCCCTGCCTCACTAATCACACACCTGCCCTGCTCAGGCCCTTGTACATAACAGAGGTCGGGGAGTATAATTGAGTGAATAATAAATGGGGGTGGTGACATGACAGGCATACAGCGCTTGGCAGTAACAAGTGACTGAAAGTCGTTTGCCATGACTTGGGCATTGGTACAGATGGATCTGAGGAGAAAAGTTCTCTGTGCAGGCTTCTGCAAGCTGTTCCAGCCTTCTGGGATTTTGTCCCCTCATCCACTGGGGTGGGGGTGGGGGCAACAGGGAGCCCTGTGCTGGCGGAGCTGTGAAGACTGAGACAATGCACCCTGCACGGTTATCGGGGGGCCTCACCATGTGGGTGTGGGGTACAGTTAGGGGTAAGTGGGGCCCTGGAATGCCTCCACATGTTTGCCCGTCCAGATGGGCTGCAAGCTGTAAGCCAAGCAAGTAGCTCTGGACCCCGCTTTTAGGAACCGAGATATTCAGGGTGGGGAACCCGGTCGCCCATTCTGGGTAGGCCTGGTAGGTAGCATGGTGGGCAGGGAAATCACTGAGCTGAGATTTGAAGACAGACTCTTCTTCGGTGCCACCAGGCCCAAAATCTTCTTGGCCAGTTCTTGTTTCCTGACCTGTGCAGCGCCTTCCGGGTGGCCTCGAGTCCCCCCACCCGACATGGGGACAGGACGCCGGGGTGCGGGCTTGCTTTGTGCTTCCCGGTGAGCCCGGGATCCCAAGTCCCTGGATACTTCCTAACCACTGACCCCAAAAGGCAGGCAGGAGTCTTACTTAGCCCGAGGCCGATTCCTGCCTTCCCCAACCCTTTCTCAGCCAGCTGAGTTTCAGAAGCAAACTCCCAGGGGCGCCTCGGGCGATCCCCTTCCCCTTGCCCCATTCCTGGTTCTCCGAAGCCGTGCAGATATTCGTCAACTATTTCCCCCTGAATAAAAAGTCTCCTCCCGTTCAGAGTAGAAAAGTAATACGTGCTCATGCATTCAAAAAACATCGAGATGAGCGCCTGTCGTCCAAGTCCGGTTCGCGAAGCCGGAGCCCACGTCCCTCCCGCGTCGCAGCGGGGCGTGGACTCAGCTCCCGCGGCCGCCGGCCTGGGGAGACCCGGAGGGGACGGTCTCCCTCAGGGTCCCCAAAGCCGAGCGTCTGGGGAGAGGGGAGAGGAAGCAGGACGGCAGCCCTCCACCGAGCAGCCGCGCCCCCCACTTACCCGAGCGGAGCAGCACCGCGCGGTAGAGCCCGGTGGCCTCGGCGGGCCCCGGCGCCCGCTCGCCCGGCCCCTGCGCCATCCCGCGCCGACCCGAGCGGCCTGCGGTGCGGCGCGCGACAAGCGCGGTCCCCACGAGGCCCTGAGCGTGACGACTCGCCCACACCCGCGGGCCGCCTCGGATCTGGTTACGGGGCGGGCGGGAGGCGCCGCCCGGCGGAGGGTCCGGCCCGCTGGCATCAGCGCCCGCGCAGGTGAGCCGCAGGGCGCAGCCTTGGCCGGACTCCGGCCTGGGAGGGGGCAGCCGGGCCTCAGCCCGCCGCTGGCCCTCGCCTGCCTCGCCACGCTGTAGGTCTTGGACGCTGTAGGCAAGTGTGGGCTCTGAAGCCCCTGCCTGGCCCATCGGATGCCAGTCCTGCCAGTGAATCGCTTTGTGGCCTCCCCTGGTAGAAGCTATTTCCCCTAGAAATGGGTGGTGAGGGCACCTGGCACAGTGTGTGAATGGGAAGTGTTCAGAGCAGTGGGAGAGACAGACCATGTCCCCGTGCCTCTGTGGCAGGGTGCCAGTGCAGAGGCTGGGCGGGGAGGTTGCAGGTGGAGGCCGTAGGACGCCCTTGAGGCCACTGTCTGCCTCTGCCAGTCCTTTGACACCCAGAGCTGGGAGGGAAGCTGGGGGGATGAAGTCAAGCAGGCCGTCTTGGGGGGCAAGAGTCTACTCTGTCTGGCTCTGTGCTGTTTTCTCTGAAACAAAAGTTAATGCCAGCTGTTCCCTCTCCTGTTTCTTGTTGCCTGTAAAGCTCTGTGAAGTAGGGTCTGTTAACAATCCAATTTCACAGAGGAGAGGAAACTGCGGCCCAGAGAGGTCAGGGAACTTCCCTACAGTTGCCCAGTGTGGAGCAGTACAGTCCAACCCCAACCCAGACACTCAGCTCCTCTGCCTGTGCTGTGCTTTACCCTCAGGACAGTCGTGGTAGGTATCGGCTCGGGTCAGGTGATCGAGCCGGCTCTGGGCCAAGGGACCTGTGTCTCTGAACACTGCCCTTGTGGAGCTGTCCAGGGCCTGGACGCTGCATTCAGAGGTGTCCAGGGTGGGCCAAGGAATCATGCCTTGGCTGTGGGGCCTCAGCTTCCCGGGCCCCCTTCTCTGCCTCCTGCCCCCTTGGTCATCTGCAGCCAAGTCCTCTCTGAGCCCAGAGTGCTTCTGTTTTCCTGCTTCTCAGACACCACTCAGGGTCCCCAGGTCCCTGACGCCCCTCAAACGCCACCCACCAACTCTGTGGAGGAAAGCAGGTGTGTGGAGCGAGGACGCTGCGGCTAGGTGGGCGAGGAGATGAGAGAGAGGGTCATGGGGTTCCATGAGCTTCAGCAAGGAAGGCCAGGCCCGAAGTCCTCTCAGAACGGGTCTGTGTAGTTTTCGGAGTGACTGTGTGTGTGTGTGTGTGTGTGTGTGTGCACACACACACATTTATATGACTTGCGTCCTTTCTTGCTTGCTTTAAAAAATTTATGTCTTGCATGTCGCGCTCCTGGAGAGTAGGCAGTTCGCAGATAGGAGGCAACGCCACAGTCCGTGGTGTTCTGGCCTGCAGCCTGCCCCGAGGTTAGCAGGGAGAGCAGAAGGGCCGGGTCCTGTGTTTCTCCCAAGGACGCCTGCTGTGCGCTTCAGAGCCCACACCTGCCTACAGCGTGTAAGCAGTGCGTGGAGAAGGGAGGATACCCTGGGACCGGCCAAACCTCTCTTGTTTTTTTACTAAAGGATTAAAGAGGACAAATAGTTTCATCTGTAGAAGGAAATTCCAGGACAGAGAAACGGACCTACTCCAGAGGGCTCAGAGGAGACAGGGGCTCCTCTTTGCCTTTCTCACCACAGACTTGGGGAGCCAGCTGGGTTGCAAGGGTGACATTAGCCTTACAAAGGAAGCAGCTCCCTCACACAAGGACCAACCCCCTTTTGCAGGAAAAACTTGTTGAAAATCAGGCCAACTCACTCCCTATGAGACTCAGGGGCGAGGGTGGGAGTTTCCTGGATGACTGGGCAAGCAGCCCCTAGCACAGCCACGTGCTGGGGCAGAGCTGGCTGGAAAAGCTGCCTGGGTCTATATCAGCCTGCGGCTAGCCTTCCCTAGGACCACGCTGATAACTGTGCCGCCTCTCACTTCTCCCCACAGGTGGGACTGCAGATGCTAGTTGCCTTATGATGCTGGTTAAGGAAAAATGCTGTTGTACATTGTGCAAAATACCCCAAGGGGTCTGTCCACAAGCATTTCTCCTGTCCTTCCTGGTGCTACCCTCAGCCGGGTTTTCAAGTCCTGATTCTTTTTTTTTTTTGGTTTTTGGAGACAGGGTCTCGCTTTGTGGTTCAGGCTGGCCCTGAGCTCAGCCTCCAACTCACATCACAGCAATCCTCCTGCCTCTGCCTCCCAAGTGCTGGGATTACAGGCGTGAGCCACCACGCCCGGCACTGTGGTATGTGGTACTGGTTGCTGCTGGGTGTGGGTCTCTACACCCAGTATTGTTATGTGGTTACCGGGGAATCGAACCCGGGTCCTTGCGCTTGCAAGACAGGCGCCGGAACCACTGAGCTAACTCCCCGGCCCTCAAGTCCTGATTCTTGAGGAAAATCTCTTGCACTTGGTCACTGGAGAACCCAGTGACCTCACCCTCCAAGGATCCCCTTTTCCACTTTGCTCACTGTGTCTCCGAGAAGCTGATGCCTTAGTCTGGAAAGACGGAGGGAGAGCAGAGCTCAACACGTATGCTGCATGGTCCATGTACATAAAACAGCATTTAGGGAAACTTGCTTTGTTAGTTTTTAAACATATTAAAAAGTTGGTGTCTTCTCCATGTAGAATTTTTGGACACAGCGAGATCATGCACAGGGCTTTGGATAGGTGGTTGAGACTTTGTGGCAAAATTACAGATGGGTCTGGTTTGTCACTCTGGAGGGAGGCAGGACGCCGGGGTACTGTCTTTGAAACCTGGAATGAGCCAGAAGGATATGTCTCTGGGTCCCTGCATCCTGTCCATCAGACCACAAACACAGTGAGAAAGGGGCTTGTTCAGGGCTGTCCTCAATGCCTCGCACAGTTCTTGGTACACGGGGGGCCCAGCAAACACAAATGAACACCCACAGTGGACAGTTACAGAGCACAGGAAGGGCCAGGCGCTGTGATAGACTGTGGTGTGGTCCCGTTTCAGCCTCACCTTAGTCTTTGAGAAAGGGAAGATGAGTCTTGTTCTATAGCAGGAGGCAGAGCCGAAGGCTGCAGGGTGGAACACACAGTTGACAAGAGGCAACTTGCAGAGCAGCTCCAGGCAGTCTGATTTAGGAGGCTTTGTGTTGTGTGTCTTGGTGGCAAGAACGTACACTCCATTTTAAGGAAAGGGCAGCTGAGGCTGAGAAAGATAAGGAGCCCTTCTCCACAGTCAGCTGGGCCAGCCTCCCCACCGAGTTAACTCTTGCAGGTTGAATATTTTAATGCAGAGCCCTGGCTGCTGTCCCCCCAAGTCGCCCTCCCAGAGGCCTGCCCCAGCCCCTGGCTTCCACAAAGCCGCCCTATTGTGTGAGGTGACGCCTGGCCTTTTCTCCTCCACCCCTAGGGACAGCTGTCCTTCCTCTGGCGTACCAGGCAGTGTGGAGCAGACACCGAGCCTGGGGCGTGTTCCCTTCCACGGTTCCACTTACATCACACGGTGCTGAGGTGCGGGAACAAGGGCACCTCTGCCGTCAAAGGGCGCCTCCACAATTCTGGTCCCCAGGGTCTTCTCACTGCACCATTCACCCAGCTCCTCTGGGCTTGGAGGCCAGAAAACTGCGCTCCTGGAATCCAGGCCGGGAGCCACTGGCCCAGGCAGGAGGGTGAACGAGCTGTTCCTCCCCACGCCTGAGCACACCGAGCTTTGACGTTTGGAGCAATCCAGTTGCATACAGACCTTAGAAAGCGCCATTTCCTTTGTTGTCCAGGCTGAGCCCTCGGCTCACCCCCTTTCTTCATTACTATTTTTGATGCTGCAGCCTTTAAAATATTTTCCTTTTGAGACAGGATCTGCATCTGACTAAGTTACTAAGTTTTCCAGTTTGGGCTTGTAACTGTGATCCTCCTGCCTTAGTCTCTAAGAGTGCTAGGGTTATAGACGTGTACAACTGTGCTCAGCTTCAGCTTGCCTGCAATATCTTGGGGACGTTTCTATGTCAAGACATGTAGGTCTACGATATTTTCTTTCCTTTTTTTTTAGTTTTTTTTTGGGGGACAGAGTCTCACTTTGTAATTCAAACTGGTCCTGAGCTCATCCTTGAACTCAGCAGTCCTCCTGCCTCTGCCTCCTGAGTGCCAGGATTACAGGCATGAGCCACCACACCTGGCACTGTGATACATGGTACTAATTGCTGGTGGGCATGAGTCACCACACCCAGCATCGTTGTATGTGGTTAATGGGGATCAAACCTAGGCCCTTGTGCTTGCAAGGCAGGTTCTGGAACCACTGACCTAAATCCCCTCCCCACTATAGTTTTGTTTTAAACCACTCCCCTTTAGTTGGACATCTAGGTTATTTCCAGCTTTTCCCATTACATATAATTTGCTCCAAACCTTTTTGAGGTTGCCTCTCTTCCCACATGTGCAAGCATTTCTTTAGGGAAGACATTAATGGAAATTGTAGAACTATAAATATATGCATTTGAAATTTTAGCAAGGCTGCAGAATTATTTTCCAGCATGGTTGTATTGCTTCATACACCCTCTGTGAGTGTCTACTATTATTGGGTTGTCTGCCCCTCACTAACACTGGATGCTGTGAATCAGTGTTTGTCAGATGAAAACTGACCCTCAGTGTGAGAGGTCTTGATGGTGTTTACCCTTGTGGGGTTATAGGGATATGAAGGGGCCTGAGGGGCTTCCAAGGCACTGTTGATGTCTATTCCTTGATGTGAGTGACGGTTATACAGGTATTTTCAGTTTCTCTAAATGTGTGAATTGGTGTGGCTATGAGAGTGTCCCTTTATGTATGTCCTTTAAAAAAAAAAAGTTTAAACTGTCCCCTTCTCTGCAGCCCAGTGGTTGACATCACCATGAATATTTTGCTTGTAGATGAGACTTCTCTTGTTGCTTGGGTACTTTCTCCTGGAATACTTACTTCGGTGATTTGTGACAGTGCTTAGCCTCTCTTTCAGAGAGGAAGAGAGATTCGAGGGCATTAGGTCTCTCTCTAATCCTAACAGCAGTTCAGCCAGTTAGGTGTAATTCGCCCCCCTTAACAGACAAGGGAGTGGGCTCAGAACAATGAAGTAGCCTGACTTCAGAGTCAGACTGATTGCAGAGTCCTACCCTCCTCTCCGCCCTTTAGTGACAGCTGCTTATATGTAAGACTTTGGCCAACCATGCAGCAGGCACACTGCTAATTAGTGCTTGCAACAGCCCTGCCAGATGGCCAGTCATCACCCATTTTGCAGGGTACACTGAGGTTCATGGAGGTTGGATGACTTGCTCAGATTCTCCCGTTAGTAAGTGATGGAGCAGGGTGCATGGAGAAGAAGGGACAGACTTTGTGCAGCCACCATAGGACCTGCTAAGAGGTCCATGCGATTCCTGTCTTAGGTGCCACAACCACCACCAGTGAAGAGCCACGGTACTGAAATTGGACATGCCTTAACCATTTTCTCAAGTTATGACTCAGTTTCTTCATATACAGAGTGGGTATCTGAGAGAATTCAGTACTGATTGGTGCTCACGATGCTTTTTAGTAACCACATTGTTATTTTTCTCAATTATTATTACTTACTACCAGATCAGTTTTACTCTTTCAAATATAATTTAAGTTATTAAATATTTTTAAATGCTCATGGTTGCAATGTTAGCAAAGTTAAGGACCACCAAAGTAGTGCCCCAAAATGTTCTGAAGGACATTCTAGAAGGAGATAATGAGTTTTATAACTCCATGAACACCAACAGGATGAATCCACCAGACAAGGCAAGCAATTAAACAGAAGGGGAGAAGGGGACCAATAACAGGAAAATAACATGACAAGAAGTCAATACGTATCACTTAAAATGATCAATGCAAATAGTTTCAATTCACCAATCAAAAGAAACAGACTGGCAGAATTGATGAAGAAGAAAGATTCAACAATATACCGTATGCAAGAAACATTTAAATCAAAAAGAAATTCATAGATTAAAGTCAAATGGTGGAAAACAATACTCCATGGGATAGGAACCTGGAAAAAGCATGGGTAGCTATTCTTTTTGTAGATAGAGTGGACTTCAAGCCACGACTGATCAGAAGAGAGAGAGAAAGTCACTACAACTTTTTTTTTTGGTACTGGGAACGGAACTCAGGACCTTGCGCTTGCCAGGCAGGTGTGGTGCCACTAAACTACATCCCCAGCTCATCACTACATCTTTGTAAAGGGCATAATCCAAGAAGGAGAGATAGCAATCATCAATATATATGCACCAACTATAAGTGCGATCAATTATATAAAATATTAATAGACAAGAAAAATCAAATAATCACTAATACAATTGTAGTGTAAGATCTCCAAAAAATCAGCAAGGAAATATCAGAGCTGAGCCAAACCTTTGAACAAATGGACTTAGTAGATGTCTACAGAGTATTCCATCTCATGACAAGAGAATATACCTTCTTCTCAGCTGCACATAGAATTTTTCCAAACTAGACCACATACTAGCTCATAGAACATGCTTAAGTAAATGCAAAGGTATGGAAATTATTCCATGCATATTATCAGACCATAGTGCAATGACAGTGGAAATCAAATACAAAAAGACCACAAAAAATTCATAAACATGGAAATTAAATAATACCCTCTTGAACAACCATTAGGTTATAGAAATTGAATAAATGAGACAGTTTCTAAGATTAACCAAGAAGGCCAGTGTAACGTACTGGCACTTATGGGACACAATGAAAGCAGTTCTATGAGAGAAATTTATAGTGCTGAATTCTTATATCAGAAAAACAGAGCAAGCTCAAATAAATAATCTAAAGTTGAACCTCAAGCTTCTAGAAAGAGAGGAGGAAGTAAAGCCCAGAGCTTAGATGAGGGAGGAAAATATAAATATTAGAGTAGAATATATGCAACTGAGACTAGGAAAACAATACAAAGAATCAGTGACTCAAAGAGTTTGTTCTTTGAAGATCATCAGCCTATGAATGGATAAAGAAGATATAGGTCTTTTTTATATATATATATATATATATATATATATATATATATATATATATATATATATATATATATATATAACAGAATACGCCTCTGCCATAGGGAAGGCTAAGCCCGAGACATTTCTCGCTGAATGTAAGCACCTCAAGACCATACTCTTGAATGAAATAAAGTGGACATATATGGTTAAATAGTGCATTGTTTCTCTGGTATGATAAACTGAAAATGTAAATAAGCCCCAAGATGCATAATAGATATTGGGAATTGGGAAGAAAATGTTCAGATGGGAAGGGACATGAGGGAGGCAGAGGAGGAAGGAAGAGACAACAGAAAAAAGAGAATAGAAGCAAAAATGGAAACAAAGTTTTTGTAAATAGGGGAAGGGGGTGCTGAAGGGAGGGCAGGAGAATAAGAAAGAAGTAGAAGCAAGATATACCAGGCACAGGTACAAATTTCCTTTGGTGAATGTGATCATTATTATATATATATATGTCTAAAATATATCAATAAAAATTAAAACACATAAGCAATGCATATATGTAAAGTGACACCTCAAATTTCCCAAATTCTTCAAATTCAAATCCCCTTCCCAGATGAAACATTGTAAATAATTTCTTTTTTTGAGATGATGTGTAGTTCAGGGTGGTTTTGAACTCACTGTGTAGCCCAGGCTCACCTCAAACTGGCATCAGTCCTCCTGCTTCAGCCTCCCACATGCTAGGATTACAGGTGTGCCCAAGCACTTCTTGTGTATCCATCCAGAAGTTGTCTCTGCTTCCACAAACATCCAGCATGAGTCCAATCTCTCCTTTGGAAAGTGCAAATGGCAGCCCACGACATCGTGATGTGCTCTGTCACTTAATGATATAGATCAAAGGTCTCATTCCACTGTAGCACGTTCCCATACAACATGACCTGATGTTCTACACGGTGGCCTGGGACAGCTTATTTTGGGGTAACTTATTTGGTGGGCCCTTCCTGATGGGCACTTACACTGCTTAGTACCAGGCATTGATTCCTTCATTAGGTTCAGCTGTGAGTCCAGACGGCATCGACAGGAGTTTTACAATCTCTGTGTTGTATACAGACTGACTTTCCCTTCTGGGTTAGCTTTTTAAAACATCGGTTCGGGTCCACAAGAGCACAGTAAAGGCCATTTGGGACTTTTTTCTTTTTAATTTTTGGTACTGAAAATTGAGCTCAGGGCATTGGGCTCCCTGGCCAGTAGCTCATGGATTTCAGCAGTTCTTACTATAAGTTTGAAAACCTCCAAAAGCAGCCGTTCTGCCGGGGCACTCCTTGAGTGTAAGTCTCTTCTGAGAAGGGAATGCTGACACAGGCTTTCGCATCCGCCCTGCACTAGGAAGCCCCCCAGGCCAGCACCGGCCTTGCACTGGGACCTGGGCTACTGCATTTCACTGGAGGTCAAGGTCAGCCCAGCTTTGGTCTGAGCTGCTGCACTTGTGCAGACGTCGGAGACAAACCTGGAGCCCAGGCTCGGGCCTGGCTGGGCTCTTGCGATCTGCAATGTATCCTGGCTCAGAATCCGCTCAGCCCACAACCTAAAAATGTCGAGGAAGAGGCCGAGCTGGCGTCGTTTATTCTGCAGGATTGAACAGTGTTTCAGTGAACAGGGGTGCCTGTTTTTCTGCCTCTGGGCAGCTACCCCAAGCAGGAGAGAAATTTCTAACCAGCACAGTTCCCGAATCAATGGTTGGGCTATTTTTAGTTGTTCTAGATCTTGGCATTTGTTTAATGTTATTTAATTAATTAATTTTCTAGTGTTTTGAGACAGGGTCTCGCTTTTTAGTCCAGGCTAGCCTTGAACTCTCGGCAGTCCCCCTGCCTCTGCCTCCCGAGAGCTGGGATTACCAGGCACGAGTCACCGTCTTCGGCTGTACAATGTTATTTTAAACCTTTCAAGAACACTGGGGTTTAAGGGAATGTTCTGATAAGTTTTTCTGAAAAGATTCCTTGAGTCATGCTAATAATCTCCCCTGGAATTTGTTTGCTGCAAAGATTTGGAATTTTGGAGAGAACATTTTTGTTTTTTTCTTTCTGCAAGCAGATCTGATTTCTAAAGTCTCCATGGTGAGGCGGATGGGTAGCCAGAAGAGGGGCTGTGGCAGGAAGTCCGCAGCTCAGGAAACTGGGTCCCCGCTACCCCAGTTCAGGCTAGCTTCAGGCAGAGGGTGCCTAACCTGTCGGAGCAGAGCTTTGAGAGTTTGTGAAACAGAGACCAGGGGAGCTACGGAGCCTGATTCTTGGCAGGAAGAGGAGACAGAAGAGACACCCAGAAGGGCCTGCCAGCCACAGCACAAGGGCAGTTCTCAGTGGGTGAAATCTGAAACAGCCCACAAATGTAAGAAAAGATGCCCGGCCTCCCCAGAAACCAAAAAGAAAGAGAAATACGCACACCAACAACAATAGAGTATTATCTTCCACCTATCAGATTGGCACAAAGGAAAACACAATGGTACCCAGTGTTGAGAGGTTTGGGGAACAGGCCCCCTGGCCTCCTCCTGGATGGAGTGTTGACCGTAGTCGTCCTGTGGGAGCTATGGTCACAGCCCCGCAGCTGCACCGCCCAGTACCTCTAGGAAAAACTGAACATATGTACAAAGATGTACAGTAGGATATGTACCCAGCAGCCTTCTTCCCAGTAGTACACAGACTGGCAACAAGGTAAATGTCTAGACCTGAGGGGCTGTTAAATGTTCTGTTGTACTTTAAAAATGTAACTGTTGCTAAACATGATGTTATAGGTTTATACTTGCTATGGAGGATATTTACTCTTTGTATAAGTGGAAAACAAGATCACAGAATTGCTTGTATACATTGTGACAGGTGCAGGGTTACACTGATTATTTAGGGTTACTTATATCGTTCCGCATTGTGTATGTATAGAGTTATATAAATTCTCAGTACACATTTGTGCATATCCATGAGTCTATATATGGAAATTATCTGAACTTATTTAGAAAATATTTGGAAAGATGCAATTCTTTTTTTTTTAGGTTTTTTGAGACAGGGTCTCGCTTTGTGGTTCAGGCTGGCCCTGAGCTCAGCCTCACACTCACCTCACAGCAATCCTCCTGCCTCTGCCTCCCAAGTGCTGGGATTACAGGTGTGAGCCACCACGCCAGGCACTGTGGTATGTGGTACTGGTTGCTGCTGGGCGTGAGTCTCCATGCCCAGTATGGTATGTGGATACCGGGGATTGAACCCGGGTCCTTGCACTTGCAAGACAGGTGCTGGAACCACTGAGCCAAATCCCCGGCCCCTCATTCATTCATTTTTGTAGTAATCTGCATCTCTTGATTTTTTTTTTTTTTTTTGTAAAGTACTTGGGTTTTTCCTATAATCAGAAAAATAATCTGTTATCCTTACTTTAGGAAACAAAGGCAGCAGATGCATCTGCCTCTGGCTGTTTGTTCAGCTACTGAGACCTCTTACCAAGACTGTTCCTGGTCTCTGGGCACTAGAAGCTGCCTGCGACCCCGGGCTGCCTTTAGTCGTGGTGATGACCATGGGATGATGCCAACCATTTCCTGAGTGCCTACTGTGTCTCCAGTGTCAGTCCAGTTGGACACATGCGTTCTTTTGCTGGCCCCTCAGTGTAGCTGGAGAGGTAGGTATACGCTGTCTGTGGCTTGTCCAGAGGAAAACAAGTGAGGACTTCCTGCAGGTGACTTACTGTGGGAGACTCTCAGGGGAAATCAGTGTTGGGGGTAGGAAGGGATGAGGCAGGAGAAGAAGGCGAGCAGGGATGTGGGAGGGCATGAGTCTAGCTTCAGCCATGGCCCCTGGAGAGTCACGGCACGCAAGGTGGCTGGAGGTTGGCACCTCCATCTTGGCTGGTCCTGGGAACAGGACCATGGTTACCTTGGAGATTGCCTTGGCCCTCAAGTCTCTCTGGTGAGTTCTTCTGCCAGCTCTGGGCTGGTCTGAGAAAGCTGTGAGTAGCCACCACTCCCATGGTTGTATCTGGGTGGACACTGACATCCTGTGATTAGATCCCCACCTTACCACGTGGACACTGGCTCAGAGAGTTTGAACAACTCAGCCAGGGACACTCAACTAGTAAAGCCTGGGTTTGAGCTCAGATCTGAGGCCCGCACCACATCCTCGAAGCTAGGCTGGCTGCGATTTCAAGAAAGGGACAGAGGAACAGTTGTGGGCCAGCACCCTCCTGATACCTCTGTCACCGGGCACTCATCTGTCACCCACCAATGCTTCTCATTAGCTTTGAGGCTGATAATTGGTTTCACTTGGGGCTTTGGAAGAAGGAAGTGACAAAAAGCCTTTGTGTTTCTGCAGAGGTCCTTGAAGGTTGTACTGTTGGTGGAGCTGGTTGCTAAGAGACATTTCTCAAGAAAAGTTCATCTGGAAAATGAGCTCCTGCTCTGTCTACAGCCTGATGTTATTATGCTTGGTAAAGTCACATCCCAACACGTGTTCCCCCCAAGGTGTTAATGGTAGATTCAATTCCCTATCCAACCGGTTCTTCCAGGCCCATTTCAGCATATATTTCAACCCAAGGGTTGAAAACAGTTTCAGTGCCAGGCAGAAGCCTAGGGAGAAGGGGCCTTTGAGATGATCTAGTGCCCCCACTGGAGCTGGAGAGTGAGGCTCGAGCTGAGGGACTCACCTTGTGAGTAGTGACATTAGGCCTGTCTCTCTCCTCATAGCCCACGAACGCCTCCCACGGCCTCTTGCAGCCAATCACCTGAACTCAGTTCATGAGCACTGGGTACATTTTCCTTTGTTAAGTCCATATTTTGAAGCCTGATGGAAGTGAACAGCTGGATTTTTTAGGCATCTATGTGCCAAACCCAGGTTAGGTGCTTTAGGAGCTCCATACACCGATGCTGACATTTGGAATTAAGACTCTACTGCCTGTGTGCATGTGTGTTTGTTTGTGGAGGTGGCGAGCGTTGAACTCAGACCCTTGTTCATGCTAAGCAAGTGCTCTTCCTCTGAACTGTACCCCAGCCCTTATTTTTATTCTGACACCAACCTCAAACTTGGCATCCTCCTGCCTCAGCATTCTGAGGATTATCAGTGTTCTGAATGTGTACTGGATGTTTGTGTGTGTGGTGTGTTGTGGCAACTGTGCCTTCTGCTGTCTTGTCACTAGAGTGCTGAATTTCACATTAGCAGGCAGCACTGGCTGGTTCTTTTGAAATTATGGGCTGCGTTTGATCCTCTTGGGGGGATTTGTGCAAAGCCTAGGCTGTTTCCAAGCCCCTCTAAGTTGACGCACTCAGCTCCAAATTTTCTCCCCTGAGCACCTGGCAGGATGTAGCTTTGGCTCAGTCCTGGGACCCGCCCGGCCTTTCAGCATTTAGCTGGAAGCTGGAGGGAAGGCCTCTCCAACGTCTCCAGCACTGCTTGGTCTTTATGGCCCAGTTCACTTCAAGCCCACGGCAGCGGCCCCCTGGTGAGTCCCGTACAATTGTCCTGGTACACACGTCCTGCAGACCTTAGGGTGGGCTTGGTTGTCAGAGGTGTCCCATGGGACTCTATGGGCTTCTAACTTTGCACTCCCCTCCTGTCCAGTGCCCTGCTCTGCAGATGTCCTCAGCTTTCGTTGCCCCAAGCCTGACCTCTCAGAGGTCAGAGGAATGCCCTGCTCTGATTGGGCTCCACTGTCCCGTGCCGTGCTTGGAAAACTCTTCCAAACTGACAGCCGGGGCTGCGGTGCCCGGTCTGCGGCTCACTGCTTGCCTTCCACGGCCTGAGAACAGTTGTCGCTCTTGTCAAGTGTCACGTGGCCTCTGGTGGCAGAGCTTGTGTGCTCCCTGTCTTCCAGCACTAGTGGAAGTACAACTTGGAGCTGGGCATCCTCTCTCTCCCCGTGAATCTTGGGATGCTCCCAGAAAGGGCTCACAGTCTCATTTAATGGGGACATCAAGGTCTAGCGGAGTACAAAAATGGCACGGTGACAGAGCCAGTAGCCAGGCTTGAGTGACTTCACAGTCCCTCCTTTGTCCTTGTGTTGTTCCTGTTTGCAGCGGGAAAGCTAGAGTTTGCGTGATTAAATTTCACTATCACCATCACAAAAACAAACAGTGCTTGCTGAGCCAGTCAGTGTTTCCTATCTCTCTCCACCCTCCAGTCTCCTGTTGCTGCTGCTGAGCCCCTGGCCTGGGTGGTCGTCACGCTTTACCTGGACAACTGTCCTCACCTCTTACGGACTTCCGTCGTGTTTTCTCAAGGAAACGCCGCTGTCTCGCTGACCAGCTCCCGTGGGGCGGCAGCTCCCTTGAGTGATGACAGCAGCTCCTCAGGGTGCTAAGCTCAGAGCTCTTCTCCTGGAGGCCCGCTGCGGGGTGTGTGGGCGCAGAGGGTGGGAAGAAGAGAAGGAGCTAAGCCTAGACTGTCCGACCCGAAACGCTCGGCTCCTCTCACATCCGGTTAATTCTTGTGGAACATTCTGGAAGCCACCCGATGGCAGAGCAAAGTTTAAGCTTTCGCTCGGCATCCCAGTCCCGTATTTTTCAGGTTACTCCTTCGGCTTTATTTCCCAGGACATCTGTGCACAAAGCTTGCCCCATACCTGTTTTTCCCTCTGCCCTTTCCATTCTGTACCTCTAAGGAGGATACAGCAATACAGTGGCCTCGAGTTCCCAGGAGGGGCTGCTGACCTTAGGACGGGTCACCCAGAGGCATCGGCACCTGAGGCAGAGAGGGCCCGTCCTGAGGACTTCACTTCAGCCCTGAGCCCGCCTGGCCTGGAGCTGCTCCCCTTGTCTGCCAAGGCATCTCTCCCTTCCCCTTTGCTGGGGCTTCTGTACTGAAAGAGCGCCCGACTGGCGCCACTGTCCACCTTCCTGTCCATTCGGACCGCCTGATCCCTGGGTGTTGTCCTTCCTGCTCCGTGTCCAGGACCTGTGCAGCTCAGCACCAAGCTCGCTCAAACGTCCTCAAAATGTCAGGGTTCTTTTCCCTGGGCTTGACGGGTTGTGCACAGCACAGAGCCCTCCGCCGTCTCCGGGGGAGCCCGCTGGTGGTAGTCAGGAGTGGGGACATCTGGGCGGTCACTTCCTGTTCTTCCTGCCGTGGAGTAGGAGGAACTTGTCCTACTGATGGAGATAAGGAGCCTAGAGCACCTCACGTGGAGCCGGGCACAGGCTAGGTGCCCAGTCAACGCTAGCCAAGAGTGCTGTGGTTTCTAATGGGCGCCACTCATTTTGCTAAGTTTCCCATAATGATCACAGATTATTTTGATCAAGAAAAAGTGGTTATGCTTACAGTACGTAGTGGGGAATCGGCAGGGTGTGCAGTGGCCGTGTGCTTTCCGAGCAGCCTGGCCCTGTGCTTGGAGCACGACCACCGAAGCCATGGAGAGAGGCAGAGCCCACACTCCTGGTCTCAACCTGCGGGCGGTAACCGCTCCATTTTACAGAGTTAGAAACCAGGGTTCAGAGAGGTTGAGTCACCTGCCCAGCGTTTCACAGCTGGCAGAGCCGGACTCTCCCGCTGCACCTAGAAGGCACCGCCAGGGCCGGGCACCCTCCGGCCGTTCTCGCTCCGCGGCGCCCCTCGGAGGTGGAGTTGGAGGTGGCGTGGGGGCCTCCTGGGCTTTGGGAGAGGACGAAAGGCAAGAAATGGGCAGCAGCGAGGCCTGGCCCGGATCCCGTTCCGCAGGTGAGATCACGTTTCCCCCATTCTGGCGCCGAGAGCAGGGCAGAGGAGCGGGCAGGCAGCCACTTCCCTGGTTATTCAAGTAGAAAATTACAGGTGCCCGAAATAGCCCGGGCACTCTTTTATTAATGAACCAGCGGCCGCGCGCAGCTGGCCCGTGCCCGGCGCTCTCCCACCGCCCTCCTCCCAGGGTCGGGCTGGGAGGGCGCGCCTTAGGGCCCCGGACTCTGGAGGGGCTGGAGCGGGCAGGGCGGGCAGCAGCGGACACACGGCCCACAGGCCACGTGGAGCCAGCCCCTGCCTGTCTCTAGCTATGTGGCCTCGGCGAGCGGCCCGGCTCCTCTCAGCATCGTTTTCTTCTGGAGCAGACGTGTCCTCAGCTCCTGACTGCGGAGCTAACACTCAGTGCAGACAGTGTGGAGGGGGCAGAACTGACCCCCCCAGCGCCCTCCTTGCTGGACCCCAGGGCAGCCTGGGAAATGCTGTGGTTTCCTCCGTGCGTCCAGCTCACTGGCTGCTGCCCTGCCCCAGGGCAGCCTGCGGACAGGAACAACCCCTACTCCCCCGACAGCCACCTGGAAGCCCGGTGGCTGGTTGACCTGTAGGAAGTGCTGGCTTCCTAACGCTCCTTCGGTCTGGACTGCAGCTGGCAGAGGCCCTGGTGTGCACTGAGGTGAGGGGCTGCTCCCCGGGCGCAGCCAGGGTCAGCAGGCCTGTTCTTTTTGCCATAGTGGGGGTTGAGCCCAGGGCCTTTGCACTGAGCTCCCTCTCAGGTCCTTACTTTTTATTTTTTAATTTTAAGATAAGTTCTGCTCTGTCTTACTGAATTGCCGAGGCTGGGCTCAAGCTTACCACTGTTCTGCCTCAGCCTCCCAGAAATGCTGGGATTACAGTCTCAGGTTGACAGCAGAATTTTTTTGCTGACCTTGAGCTCCCACCGAGGGTGCTGCTAGTGTGGTTTCGGCGGGATTAGTCGGACCAGTGTGATGTGCATTGTCTCCTTACAGGCAGATTCAGACGGAATAGCCCAGGGAGCCCTACACGTTGGAGAACATCGAGGACATGCTGTGTGGGACCTGCTTCCCGGGGCCCGGAACCCCACACACTGCAACGGCAGTGCAGCCTGGGCAGATGGGTGGCTCTGAGCTGGCCTGGGGCACCCTAGGGACCTGCCGTGTGACTCTCCCTAAGGACTCTGAGCCCACTTCAGTCTGTAGTACTGAGTTGGTGTGAGGTACCCGGATGGAGGCCTGTGCGTAAGAATGGCCAAGTCAGTGACCTGCAGCATTTCTGAAAGGCGTCTGTGTAGGACCCAGGTCTCCAGGGGCCCAGCTGCTCTGCATGAGAAGGAAGGAAGAAAGGGGTGCTCTCACAGCAGCTGTCAGGGCCAGGTCCTCTGGCCTGGGGACCTGATGGACACGGGATGCGCTGCTGGATTTCTCAAAGGGAGAGAATAAAGGAAGTGCGCTGGGATTTACCTGCGAGGGTGTGAGGGGACAGTACAACCCCAAGTGTCCTGAGCTGAGGGCTGGTCACATGCACCCCGTTCCGCCAGTGGAATGTTGTGTTCCTGTGGCGTGTGTTGGGGCGGGAGGGCTCCTGGGCATGGGGAGGGGCCCCCTGTCCAGGTCCCCCACAGGAGGTGAGCACTAGGGGCACGGTCAAAAGTCCTGAAGGAGCACAGTTTATGCTTTCTGGCTTTTCCTACAATAAAAGTGCATTTTTAAAACCTGAGTGAAAGTAATAAATATTTTAAATGTCGGGAGCAAAGTTCACTTTTGAAAAATAATAAAAAGGAGATAATGGGGAAAATAATAGAAAAGAAGAAGATCCAGCGCAGACCCGGTTACCGCCCTCCTCTTGGGAACGAGCAGGCTCGCTCTGCATCCCAGTCCTCAGCAGCTGCAGGAGCTCACGAGCGGTGTCCCCTCCAGCCGGGACTCTGGCTGCCCTCTCTGGAAGGGTGCGTCCTGCCGATGCCGGGCAGCTCCGTGTCGCCAGCCACATTCCCCCCTCAGCTCCAGCTCCATCTAGCCGTCTGCCTGTTTGCCCAAATGGCGCTTTACTGAGGTCATGCCATGTGGCAAGCTCAGTGCTTCACAGAGTCTGTCAACCCACTCTGCAGATGATGGAGTAAGGAGGCCGAGAAGGGTCTGGGCTGCAGCCCAGGCCCCAAGGCAAGGACTGGGGGCTCAGGTATGCCTGATATTGTGGTTCAGCCCTGGGCAGCTGGCTTCATGCCGCGCTTGGCTCCCTGGCCAGCCTCCCAGGCTTGCCAGTCCCGGCCCCAGAGCCCTCTCTCCCCGGGCTGCCCAGCTCTGTCTTCTGCTGCGGCCGGGCTGCTGCTCCCAGTGCCCGGAATGGCAGCTTTTGTGGAAGTCTCTCAGCTGGTGTGATGTCACTCTCTCTGCCTGGCCAGCCCCTCAGGACTCGGCTTCCATGGCCTCTCCTCCGGGAAGCCCCTCTGGTACCTTCTTCTCCAGGGCTGGCTACACTAGGCTGCTTCCTCCATGGGACGGGAGTGAATTTGAGGAGCTCCATTTCCTGTGGGGGGCAGGTCTGCGCCCTGGGTCTGGGGCCTCAGCCTGGTGGAGGTACAAGGCAGGAAGCTTGTGCTCTGGAGCCCCGGTCAGTGTGTGCAAGTCCCACTTGCCACAGGCAGCCTGCTGGCTCTGGACTCCTGCAGCTGTGGCTCTGGGGGGGCAACGAGGACAGAGAGGCAGGTGGGAGTGTGAGCTGCCTAGGCCCTCGGCTCTGCAGCATCCACCGATGAGTGACAGCCCTGGAAAAACTGCTGGTGGAATTTTCCACCGCTGGCCTGGCTCTGTCCGAGGCAGAGAGAGCCTGAAGTACGCAGGACCCGGCAGGCGAGCGGGCCAGACGGACTCAGCGGGGCGGCCAGGGGGAGCACAGGGCTGGAGAGGGTTTCAGGGTTGCAGATGCTGGCTGGATTTGGAATTCTGCTTAGATTTGGGTCTAGTTTTGTCTTTTGGGTCGAAGTTCATGAGTGCTTTGGTCTGTTGTCATTTATTATGCATTTCCCTGTCCTGGTTTAGTTTTGGCATCGAAGTTACTTTATTGTCATAGAATGAAGTGGGAAATGATCCCGCCTTTTCTCTTGTCTAAAACATTGTACATAAAACCAAATTGATAAATTCTCTTCAAGTTTAGTAGATCTTACCTATAAAACTGATGTTTTCTTCATGATTCAATTTCTTTGAATGTTATTAACTATTCAGATTTTTAAAATCTCTCCTCAGTCAATTTTGTTCTAGATGAATCTAGAATGTTTGAATGTATGCAGGCTTAAAGACAGCCATGTCATTCTCTTCCCTTTGTAAAACAATCCACTTTTGACCCAGTTGATCTTTGTGATTATATTTTTTTCCACTACTTTAGTTTCTACACTTTTTATTTTCTTACTCCAGCTACATTCTTTGGATTTGACCTGTTGTTTTTAACCAGTTTCTTACTTTGGACATTTAGCTCATTGCATAATGCACTCATAAGTGCATTTTCTATCTGCACTTACTGGCTATACATTTCTTGTCAGACGATGTTCCTCAAGTCTCAAGAGTTTAATATGTGTTATTTTTACTATCATTTGGTCTGAAGGTTTTCTTGATGTTGTTTGGTCAATTTAGAAATGTTTTACATTTTCTTTGACAGGGTCTCGCTTTGTAGTTCAGGCTAGCCCTGAGCTCAGCCTCAAATTCACATCACAGCAATCCTCCTGCCTCTGCCTCCCGAGTGCTGGGATTACAGGCGTGAGCCACCACGCTCAGCACTGTGGTATGTGGTACTGGCTGCTGCTGGGCGTGAGTCTCCATGCTCAGTATTGTATGTGGCCACCAGGGAATCGAACCTGGGTCCTTGCTTTTGCAAGACAGGCTCCAGAACCACTGAGCTAACTCATGTTTTACATTTCAAAGCATATTTTAGTTGTTCTGGCTTCTACCCTGTGTGTTTCTTACTATCCTTTAATTGTGTTGTAGATATACACTACGGGTGTGTATGATACTATTTTATCACCTGGATTGTGGTTGACATTTGTAGATATTCCATGGGTGCTTGAAAAATATTCACAGGTTTCTAAGTACATCTTTTAAATCTGGGCTGTGAATATTTAAAAACTGAAAAAAGAATTTCCTCTAACAAGGTCCCGATATATAGCCTGCAGATTCACGAAATTACTAATCTGACCACTGCAAAATGTTTGTGATGGTGCAGGCAGCTGGACGTGTCCACACTGCTGGAGATAGTGTAACCAGCTGGCACAACCTTGTAAAGGTCAGAGTGTACTGACCTCGGGCCTCTAGACTCACACCCACTCGACGTGGGTGTGCCGGAGACCTGGACAAGAAAGTACCCCCACAATTAGGGGTCGTTAAAGTTCAAAGGACATCCACCAGCAGTGCAGTGAATAGATACATTGCAGGATACTTATATAGTGGAGCATTTGAAGACACATCTTATAGATGCACGAAGCAACATGGTAAGTCTCTGGAATATAACATTAAGTGAAAAAAATAGCGCCACCAGTAGATGACGATCACTGATCTCACTTATGTCGTATCAGGACTAGAAAACTCCAAACTCAGGGATCCGATGATCCGACAGTATCGCTGGGAGAGCGGTGGCCCTGGAAGTGGGGAGGAGGGACCTGGGTCTTCCAGGCAGCCGGATTTGTGTCCGTGCCTCATTATACCTTATGTATGCCTGTGTTCTCCAGATACTTTTGTAGATACTTACTAATTAAATAAATGTTTAGCAGTCATAAAAAATTTAAGGTTTTACTCACCCCCAAATTGGGACACTTACAGGACATCTGTTCCCTGAATCTTCTTCCTCCGAAAGCCTTTGTCCATTTTTGTTAAAGGATCTAGTGAGGGCTTCGGAAGGAGGAAGACAATTAACCTCAGTGTGACTTCACTCGGGCCTCTGGGAGAAGACCAGGACTGTGGCTCTGGGGAACTACTAAGTCATGTAACTGGTGGCTTCGTGGTACAGGTCTGGCTGGGCCACACTCACAGCGGGGGCTGAGGTGGGCGGAGCTCGGCGGGGTGGAAACTCTCATGGAGTGGTGTGGCTGGAGTAGCGTGGTTTTTTTTTTTGAGACAGGATCTCGCTTTGTAGTTCAGGCTGGCCTGAGCTCAGCCTGCAGCTCACATCACAGCAATCCTCCTGCCTCTGCCTCCCGAGTGCTGGGATTACAGATGTGAGCCACCACGCCTGGCATTGCGGTCTGTGGTACTGATTGCTGCTGGGAGTCAGTCTCCACACCCAGTACTGTATGTGGTTACCAGGGATCGAACCTGGGTCCTTGCGCTTGCAAGACAGGCGCCGGAACCACTGAGCTAACTCCCCAGCCCTGGAGTAGCATTTTAAGGAGGAACAGATTCCGGATCAAAGTAGCTTGTTCTGGCTTCTCCATGTGGGAACCCCAGGTGGGCCTCAAAATGGCACATTGGCCTTGCAGGTTCTGGGGTGCTGTGACCTGGGGACACCTCAGGGTTCCCAGTGGCTGGGGAGGATCGAGGGGACTCGGGCTCCCAGGCAGTGGGTGGAGGACAGATGGGGTGCAGCTGGAACAACGCCAGTTCAGACGGCCAGTTCGGATGTCCAGTGTGCAGGCTGCTGGGTGAGATCCTCACCTCCAGACTGTGCTGTGTCCTCATGTGCAGACAGACTCTGCAGCTGTTACCAAGTTGAGACAAGGAGGAGCCGAAGCTGACGGGAGACAGCGGCAAAGGGACGGGGCAAAGGCGAGCTAGGAGCTGAGTGGAGGGCCTCGGAGCAGAACTCGGAGCCCAAGGGGAGCACTGCCACAAAGGCCTGATTATGGTGTCTGCCCTGACGTGTCATGACACAGTGCCTGCTGCGGTCACAGGGTCCCCATGAGGCCAGCGGAGCCTCTGCCAGGGCTCTGTGGACACTGCCATGCCACACTCTCCTGAGTGACCCAAAGTGTCCAGTGCTTAGATGAGTCAAGGAAAGCCCGATGGGACACAAGGCCTGGGGGCACCTTAGCCCTCATCCCAAAGCTCCTGGGGAGCAGGGGCCGCTAAGACCACACCAGAATTTTGCAGCCTTGGTCTTGGTCCTCTGAATTTCTAAATGACAAAAGAAAGTCCCAGGCTGCCCCTTCCCTGAGATGTGGTCCCCCTGCCACATGCCTGGTCAGTGGGTTCAGGACCACACTGTTCTGAGAGTCGAAGCTGAGCCCCTGCTGATCTCCACCTGTAGGAAAGCCTATGATCCATCCCGACTCCTGCCACACCCCCAGCTCTATCAGGAGAGAAATTAGATTCTTTTGAACTTTAAAGTCCCTCTCAGCGCCCTTCCCAGGGCATCGTTGACCCCATCAGGCAGGGGAGGTTTACTCTTGAGGTGAGCAGCTTTTGTCCTGGTGCCTGGAAGACAAGGGGGTGGGCCAGGGGGCAGGGCCCAGCCGCTGCAGGCCCAGTTCTGGCTGTGTGATCTTGAGCGGCAGGCTCAGCCTCTCTGAGTCTGGGCTGGCGGTGCGGAAGTGTGGTACTGGCAGGGTGAGGAATGTAGGAATTTAGGCCTCAGACCTGGAGCCAATGGAGGGACCTCACCCCGATCCCAGGCTTCAACCCTACCTCCAGCCGTTTATGGGAAATCAGCCGCCCTCTCTTCCTTTCTCATTTTCTGGAGTGCTCACTATGTTCTGGGCCCTGGACACAGTGGCAAACTGACAGTCAAATGCAGATCAGAGGAGCCGTGAGCATGGCTGCATGGCAGGGGGTCTGAGAGCTTCGAGAGAACCACAGGCGCGCCTGGGCTGGGAGTCAGGGCAGTGGTGGTGCTGTGCGTCCCTGCCACTCGACCCCTTGTGGCTCAGGGTCCCATCCCGATGGAATGGGCCAGTTCCACAGACTGAGCAGCACCCAAGGGTCTAGGGGTGCAAGTTCAGCTGACACCAGCTCCCTTGCCCCAGTTACCTAGGTCCCCGCCCTGCACGGACCTCTGAGATCAGTCAAGGGAAGCTTCCTGGAAGACACAACCGTGAGCCGCCATCTTTCTCCTTTTCCTCCCCCCCCCAGTTGGAGGTGCAGCCTTAAGTACAGACAGAAGTCAGGCCTCACAGAGGTGACTGCCAGCGGGCTGGGCGGGATCAGGTCCGGAGTTACAAAGCAGCAGTCCCTGTTCTGAGCAGATGAAGCCAGGCCGATGCTTGTCTCAGAGGCGGAGGCGGCTGGAGTTCCAGGGCCACTAGCCGGTGCTGTAGCTGCGTTTGTGCAGTGCTCAACCTGTACATCTGTTTAGGACGCTTAACTCTGCACCCCACGCTTTGCCAGGGAAAGGTTTCAACTTTTTCAGGGCTTCAGCCTGGAGGCTGGGAGGGAACACTGAACAGATGGAGCTGCACTGGCCCCCGCTTGGAGGGGGGTGGCTCTGCGCCCCGGACGTGGGCGCTCTGCTCCTGCCGTCTTACGGTTATTAGTCCTTTCTGAGCAAGCTTTTCATTTTGCATGGTGTCTTGGCGATAACAAAGTGACCCCCTCTAATCCCAGCATTTTTGCTCTAGAATCACAAATTCAAGTCCTACCTGGGACACCTAGTGGAACTTTTTTCAAAATAAAAACACAGAAGGGCTGGGGATGTAGCTCAGTGGCAGGGTGCCCCTGTGTTAAGTCCCAATACCACACACACACACATGCACATGCGCACGCACTGACACACACAAGGTCAGTGCCCTGAACCTAATCTCTGGATTCCAGTTGACATGTCCAGAAAGATGTCTGTCTTCTTCCAAAAGGTCACTGAAGTTTGTCATTTTCTCACACTAATCAAAGAAAGTTCTATTTTTAGTTCCACTTTATAAATTGGGAAACTGAGGCTCAGGCATCACTTGGGAAGTGAGTCCTGGAGCTCCTGCCTTCTTCCCCTGGATTGCTCCATAGCATTTTATGGTAGGAGGCAGCCGCCAGGCCCAGGCCAGCCCTGTCTGCTCGCTGACCTCAGGAGCCAGGGCTCAAGGGGCTCTGGGTGCCGGGCCTGTCTTCTCGTGGCTCATTCTGCAGGCACAGAGGTGGCTTTCACAGCCGCTCCTCAGCTGGGTGCCTCAGACAGGGCTTTCTGGGTCCTAACAGCTTCAACCTTCCAGAACCCTGCCTCTGACAGGAAGGGAAACCGAGGCAGCTGGGAATGTGGCAAAGAAGCAGGAGTGGCGGGTGGCCTCTGGCTGGCCTGGCAAGCAGGACTTGGCCTCTTGCGTGGCGGGGCAGATCTCAGCACTCAGGCCAGAGAGCACAGGGAGTCCAGGGCGCTGCAGTGCAGGGTAGGGCGGGCTTGTGTGGGGCATCCGTGCTGGCCCGGGCACCGCTGTGAAGACTCTTGGGGCCCAGCGCTGGCTGGGGGCAGAAACTCTGGGAGCAGCCTCCCACACCAGGCAGGGCAGCAGGGGGGTCTGGGCACAGGCCAGGAGAGTACCTGGAGGCCGGATTCCAGGCCTTCGGCCAAGTTCTCAACGTGCCCTGGCAGTCGCCCGCCTTACCTGCTGGCCTCCTTCTCTCTGAGGGCAGCATCGGCAGAGATTAAGGCTGCAGCTCCCTGGGGGCTGGCTTGTAGCCCTGCCCCTCACAGCTGTGCTGGGGACGAGATTTTATCTCACCCAATCTCTTCATCCGTGTACATGTGTGTGTGCACGTGTGTTGTGTGAATGCAATCAGCCATCTGCACAGGGCTGAAAGCAGTGAGGTGCAGCGACCTAGTAAAACAAAACAAGGTCACGTCACTTGTTTGTAACCCTGCACTTGACCTCGAGGGGCTGATGGTGGCCCTGAGCAGCCTGCCAAGTGGATGTGGATTCAGCTCCCAGCAGGGCAGTGGGAGACAGCGGGTCTCCACAGAGGAGGCTGCTCTGACCACCCTGCAGGGAGGACTGAGGACAGACTGCCCCCCCAGACCCTCCCCCAAGAGGGGGCGGGGACACGGCTGCCCTGGGGACACAGACCACCGAGGGGTCTGGGGTCAGAACAAAATCTGCCTTGTCTGAGAGGTGGACATGTCGAGCCTGGCTCCCTCCAGGACCTCATTTCGGGGACCCCCCCCCTTCCTGACAGGAAGTTCTGGGTCAGAGCTCCCCCGCCCTGCCCCAGGCCTTCTGCTCGCAGTTCTCCTGCCCAAAAACCTGTCATCTTTTGACCTTTGTGTGCTTCTTTCTTTCTATTCTCAGGCTCTGCCATCCGAGCCTGGAGAAGCCTTATGAGTGGGTGAAATGATTTTGTCTCTGTGTTTCTTGTCTGCCTGGAATGGCAGCTCCTCAAAGACTGGGACCTGGTGGGCTTGGTTCCTCAGTTTACCTGCCGGGTCCAGAGCAGAGGTTGGCACGCTGCAGCTGCTCCGTGGGTGCTGGTGGAAGGATGAGATGAGAGGATTAAACGGAGTAGTCTAAGTGTGCGCGGTAGTTTAGAGTGAGTCACCGCTCGTTGTAAGGCGAGCCGGTCGGCGCGCTCACCCTCCACCTCGCCGCGCTGCCGCCTTTCTCCCGGGGGCAGTCCCGGCTGGGCACTGCCTTGGGCAGCAGGTCATCACTGGGAGCACGGTCGCAGCCATCCCACACTTACCCGCCAGCTTGGCCTGTGGAGGGATAGGAGGGGAGAAGGGGAGCGGTGACCTTTGCTAATTTCCCTCCAGCGGGGGTCCGGCTTGCCCCGAGAGCCCGAGGGCGGAGCTGCCCACAGGGCACAGGTTGGGGGGCCCGGGCCGTGGGGCGCCTTCCCAGCCTCCTGCTTCCATCTGTAGGATGGCGACCAGCGTTTCTGCGCCTTTTCGGAAAGAGGGCTCGGTCTGCGGCCACTCCTTCCCCACGTCCCGGAGCGGAGCCGGCTGGAAAGCTGGCCCAGAGGTCCTGGGGGGGCTTCCGAGGTTATCTGGGGAGCAGGACAGGGCTGGGGGAGCACAGGGGAGGAGAGTAATGACAATCCAGTAACCCAGGGTCTGGCGCCCAGTGGGCTCCTCAGCAGAGAGGGGTTCGCTGTTGCTCTTCTGTGAAGAGTAAGTCCTCTGGGCTGGGTAGTTAGCTCAGTGGTTCCGGCCCCTGTTTTACAAGCCCTAGGACCTGGGTTCGATCCCCGGTAACCACATAACAATACTGGGCGTGGAAACTCATGCCCAGCAGCAACCAGTACCACACACCACAGTGCGGGGCGTGGTGGCTCACGCCTGTAATCCCAGCACTCGGGAGGCAGAGGCAGGAGGATTGCTGTGATGTGAGTTGGAGGCTGAGCTCAGGGCCAGCCTGAACCACAAAGTGAGACCCTGTCTCAAAAAACCTTAAAAAAAAAAAAAAAAAAAAAAAAGAGTAAGTCCTCTGTCCCACAAGGCCAGACAGGCAGGTCTCCAGGCTCAGCACCTGGGGCCCTTGGTAGCTCGGCTGCCACCTGGTGGCAAGAAGCGGGATTACAGAGCCGGCCCGTTGGAACCGAGCCGCGTCCTCCCTGAAGCGGTTGGATTGGCGCCCCCTGCCGGAGATCCGGGGGGTGGACGCAGGCTCCACGTGCCCGGACGCAGTGATCTGCAGAAATCCGCTCCAAACCTTGCCAGCGTTGTCCTCTGGTATTCCTGAGACGTCCTTGCTGCCCCCACCCATAATCACGGCCCTCTCGGCCCAGGCTGTACAGCGGTCCCTCAGTGGCCACCCTGCTCCGCCCCTTCTCCAGCTAGAGCTCACACAAAATGCAGGTTCTGCCGCCTCCCAGACCAGTGCAGCGCCCCCGCCCAGCCCGGCCTGAAGTCCGCGGTGACACACGGGCTTGCCGCGTCCTTGCCATTTGCCCCACGTTGCGGGTCAGGAGTGCCATCTCCTTGGTAGCTGGAGGTACAGCGATGCTAGTGGGTGGTTTCCATGAAACTGCTCGTTCTGAAGGGTGAGGGAGAGGACGGCCTGACGCCTCCTCTCTGAGCCTGGCTCAGCCCCACCCCCTGGCTACGCCCAGGGAGCTCCCAGACACCACCTTTGGGCGAGGGTTCTCATGCCGGTGATTACCTGGATCACTGGTAAAGGAGTAGCCCAGGGACGGTGTCTTAGTTACTTCTCTTGCTGCTGTGACAAAATACCTGACAGTTCAATACCCAAAAGTTAAAGAAGGAAAGGTTTATTTCAACTCACTCCAGAAGTTGCAGCCCATACTGGGCTTAGGCTAGTGCAGGGCGGGATGGCAGAGGAGCATCGCAGTGGAGAAGTAGTCCATCATGGCAAAGCCAGGCAGGAGAAGGCTAGTAGCAAGCCGAAAATGGTGAACGCCACACTGGACCTTTTCTGGCCCCGTGTGTGTCCAGGCCACTCTGGCTAAGTGGGGTACTCATACCCAGGGTGGGCATCAATCCTAGCCAGAACTTCGCCAAAGCAGACAGGCCCAGTGCCACACACCCCAGATCCCGCCTCTCGGAAAGTCCCGCCTATGACCACATAAAGCTTTGGGGGGAACGTTTGACACACGTCATTACAGAAGAGGGGTAGCTGAGCCGAGGGGTGTGTCAGGCAGAGTCCCTGCACTGGCCAGACCCTGTGGGGTTGTCCCCGGCTCTCATGTCCCCAAGTCAGATCAGTCCTGGCAGAGGGGCATCCGGATGGGACACACTCCAGGCCCTTCTCTGCTCTGTGAGCAAAGAAGGTGGGGATCCCTAGGGCAGCTGGCCCTCAGCAGCGAATGTACCCAGCAGAGGGACCCAGCAGAGGGGCCTGGAGATCGCTTGTCCCTCTGTCCCAGCTCCCTGGCCATGCGCCTGCTCAAGCCAGCAATGTCTCCAGCTCCTTGACGCCACGTGCACTGTGACTCCCACCATGTCGCTGGCCAGGAATTCACCTTAAAAATCCGTACTGGTGATACAGGGGAGCAAGGCCCAGCCCTCCACTGGAAAGGCGAGTTTGTGTTCTCCAAAAAAGAAGAACGAACTTTAGGAACAATGAAGGTTTGCATAGGAAAATTTATTGAGAAAGAAACTTCTGCCTAAGAGACAGAAGGGGGAACCCGCAAAGGTGAGTAACCTACCCCACCTCACTTTTCAGAGGGCTTTTATGGAGCAAAGCCACAGGTGAAGCGGTTTAAGGTGGGGGCGTTCAAAACGTGGACAGACTACAATCAACCAATGGGTAAAGTGGAGGCTACCAATAAGTCTGAAAAGAAATGGGCAAACTGTAGTTAACCAGTGGGATTATAACAAGTTTAGCTGCTTAAGCAATACTGATCAAATGGGATCCAGTGAGGGATGAGTCACATAGCAAGTGTACAGGGCTTCTCAGTCAGGAGACTTTTCCAGGTGGGTTCAAGTCCTGGCCCTCTACCTGGGGAATTCACAATGACTGCATTCCTGGGGAGGGGGTGGATCAAGATCTTGACCCTCTGTCTTAGGGGGAGAGTGAGGCCTCCCAGTCCCTGCTGTGTGGGAGTGTAGTTTGTGTTGATGGTGCTGGCCTTTGGCAAGGGCCTCCTTTCTTGCAAGCTTTTCGAGGGCTGGTCCTAATCTATCTGCCTACCACATGTCTAACTAGCTTTTCTACCTATAATACTGGTACCTTTTATAAGGCATCCTGTTTGCTGCAAAAAAAGAGCTCTGAAGCATACAAAGGTATTTGGGGTCACAGTGGAAACTCCCTGCTACTTTCTTTCTGGGGCAGGTTTCCGACCAGATGTTTTCTGAGGCATTAAACAGTGTGATGTGGGCTGAGAGCTCCTGGAGGTGCCAGCGGGTGCCCCCTCACTGTGAGGCTGCTCTGGGGGAGGCTGGGGCCGGTGGGCTCTTTGGCTGCCTTAGCCAAGCCTGTTCAGAGCTTCTGCCCTGTTCTGGCTGTTGGTCTGGACCCCTCGCAGTGGCAGCTGGGTCCCCGCTCACTGGGTCCCCACGCTCAGCTCCCTCCCTCCCTAGCACACTGAGGCCCTGAGGGGGGGGGGCTTCTTCCCTGGACACCTGCCGCTCCTAGCTATGCTCGTGGGGACTGACACTCTGCTCCTGACCCTTCCTGGGCCTCGAGGAGCCCCACACCAGTCTCCTTGGGGTCTCAGCCCCAGACCCGGTCCTCAGTACCTCTCTCTGCTGGGGCCTCTCTGCTCAGCCATAGATGCCTGTCCCTCTGGGGGCCGCACAGGAGAGCCCGGAACTCAAATGGCTCAGCACAGTAGCCTCGGTGGACCACCACCAGGGCCGAGAGCAGGCAGCTCTGCGGTTCCTTTCCAGGTGGCTTCCGGGGCTGCTGTGTAGCTGAGGCCAGCATCCCATCTGGGGATCACCCCCAGCCCACACCTACTTGAGCTGTCCTGCCAGGTCCTGGGCACCGCACAAGGCCCCGCCACTGCTCCTGCCCCAGACCTGCCCCTCACTCCACCTGGAGTCCTGGCGGCCTGGCACCCTCCAAGCAGCAGGTGGTGACAAGTCTCACATCCGCTCCTTTCCAGAACGCAACAGCAGGGGTCCTTCCTGCCTCGGGTGCCTCGAGCTCCATTCCAGCAGCCTCAGGTGTGCCCAGCTGCTACCACCCACTGTCCAGACCAGCAGCCCATTTAGCCGGCCTGAACTAGTTCCATCTGGGGAGAAGGAGGCAACTCCCAGGCAGGGATGCTCATCCCAAGTCAGCAAAAATAAACTTTAATTTTGCTCCAGTGTGAGCAGCCTGCCCTTCCTGAGGACAGACTGGCAGCACCGACGGGGAGAGCACATGTGTCCTCCACAGACGGCTGGGCCAGGAGGGCCCGGGAGACAGTCGCCCGTCAGGCTCCGTGGCACCAGGAACTTCGTTTCTGTAGCGGGAAGCAGTCACCGAGGTGGCCGGTGCTTCCCAGACTGTCCAGCTCCAGCCCCCAGCTCAGGCGGGAGCCTCTCCAGGCTGGCTGGGAGCCACGGCTCCTAAAACACCTTCCGGGGCACACAGCCCTCCAGCTCCAGCAGCTCGGGCCAGCCTTCATACTTGTTGGTCTTTGGGTCATTCTTTAAGAACTGCAGACAGGGTGAGAGAGAGGCAGACAAGGGAGGAGGCAGTCAAGAGCTCCACACTCAAACGCCTCATTCACTCACGGCAGCCCCATTTCACAGATGGCAGAGCCGAGGCTCAGAGGGGCTGCAACCTGACGGAGGTCTCAGAAGTGGGATCAAGCAGGTGCATGGTGGGGGGACCAGGACGAGGAAGTGCTTTGAGAGCTTTAGCCCCTCCTCCAAATCCTCCATCAGCCCCCCTAAGACAACCAAATAACACCGGTGACGACACTGTGGGCCTGGCCTTGTGGTGCAGGCCTGGAATCCCAGCATTCTGGAAGGCTGAGGCAGGATGATCACAAGTTTGAACCGAGCTTGGGCAACTTGGTGATTGACTGAGACCTTGGTTCAAAAAAATTAAAAAAAAAACCCCAACAGGCTGTGGATGGAGCTCACTGTGAAGATCTTGGGTTCGGTTTCAGTATTGGAAAAAAAAATCAAGAAATGTAGCAGTTCTTGAGCACCTGTGGCATGTGGACCACTGTCCCACGTGGCCTGTCATGCCCCCACTCTGGGCAGTGCATACTGGCAGCACCCCATTGTACAGATGGGGAAACAGAGTACCAGCCTGGGCACACCTGCTGGTAAGTGGTAGAGCCATAGGGTACTAGTAGTGAGTACTCCCAGAACATACGTAAAGAAAATAGAATGAGTCAAGGCTGTGTTTAACATTCTCAGGCTTAGTCTATGGAAGAAAAAATGTACGTGGCCTCGCCTCCCGTGTAGCCCCGGGACTCAGGTGATGGCCTGCAGCCCGGCCGAGCTGGGGGGGGGTGCCCACGCCCCGGGGTCTGCGGGGCCCCCCCTCCTGGGGAAGCCGGGGCTGCCTGTCCTGGGCCTCAGCAGCGCCTCCCCCTGCTCCGGGCAGCCTCCAGCCCCTCACTCGGCGGCGGCCAGCCAGGACCCACCTGTTCAAAAGGGCTTTTGCTCTTCAGGTCTTTGGCGCCCAGGAAGACCCAGCTGTCCCGGAAGCCCAGCTGCTTGGCGTAGGAGCTGCCCAGGCCGGAGAAGAGCTTCCTGATGTCGTCATTCATCCTGGGGAGCACAGGGAGGACAGTCGGGAGGAGCGGGGACACCGTGGGGGAGGGGACATCCGCACGGTGCCCAGCGGGGACTGGGCTCTGGGCTGTGGGGCTGGAGACGTCAGGGGTCCTGGATTCCTCGCTATTCTTACATCCTCCCTGACCACAGTCACTGAGGACTCCACAGACTGCCCCTTAGTCCCCTGACGGACGTGTTCTGAGAAGGGCCTTGTTCTCACACTGACTAAAACAGCAGAGCTTTGGGGCCGTGGAGTGTGCGGTCCCCGGCCCGGAAGCCGCGTGGGATGCCTGACTCTGAACTGGCTTTCCAGCCACGTAGCACTAGAGGACGAGCCCTTCCGTGTCCCCAAATGTCTTCCGCAGCTGCACACGTGCAGTCACATGTCCCAAGTCACTGCTCCTCTCGGCCTCTGTACCCACCACCCGCCGTAACTGTCTCGAAGGTGGGGACCAGCCTCCCAGGTGTGTCCTGCGCCCTCTTCCGCCCTGTCTCCCGAGGGTGGGTCGTCAGCGGGGCTGGCAGAAGGCAGTCGAGGCCTGGGGTGCGGCAGCGTGGTTTGCATCACTGTGGGGCCACGGGTGACTCCTTACTTGGTCCCTGGGTCGTCGTAGGAGGCCACCAGCACCAGGATGCCCTCGGAGATTTCTCCAAGGAACTTCAGCAGGAGACTGGGGTCTGGGGAAGGGAGGAAGTGAGGAGCAGGCGCTCGGGGTGATGCCGGTCGCTCATTCCCTCCTCTCGCCGGGATCAAGGCAAGCCCAGGCGGCTGAGCCAGGGCAAGGAAGCCGGGGCGGGGCTCGGGTGGGGTGAAGGGCAGCGCCCAGCGCTGAGCTCCGCGGCGCACGGCTTGGAGAGGCCAAGTGAGCCAAGTGATGGGATGTTAAATTCCCCAGGGCATTGTGATTGGTCAAAGGGCCATTTCCGAACTGGACCTAGTGACATGTCTGTAATCCTAGTACTGGGGAGGCTGAGGCAGGAGGATCCCCACGAGTTCTAGGCTAACCTGGGCTACACAGTGAGTTCACGGCCGGCGTGGACTCGCTAGTGAGACTTTGCCTCAGAATAACAAGGGTCCTGTAGGTGCCCTTGGGTCCCTCTGCGCCGGTCAGGACAGGCTTGTGAGATCTCGTGAACATACAGACGTGTCGTTTCCGTTGTGTTTATTCTTATTCCCCACAAAACAAGTCCTAACGGCCTCTACCTAGGGCGGTGCCACGCTTTCCACTAGGAGGTATCTGCTCGGGAGGAAGGCGGCTGCCAGCAATGAGGCGTCCTCTGGGGAAGGGACGTGGTGTCCCCTTCATCAGGGCAGGGATAGAATCTGTCCCCAGGGGTGAGGAAAAGCTTTGCTCCTAGCATCATGGAAAAGCTTAAATGTGACTGACGTGGAGCACAAAGAAAATGCCCTTTAATGGACTGCCACATTCTTACTTGAACTGGCGCCGTAACTGGTGGGGCTAATGCAAAATCAGCCTCCCAAACGCCGCTGCAGCGAGCCCAGCCAGGTCCCAGCCCCCGCCCCCCGGGTCTCTCAGGACGTCCTGGGGGGGCGCCCTGCACCCCGGCGGTGCCCAGGGCCCCCGTGGGGCCTACCTCCGGAGTACATGTCGAAGGCGCTCAGCCTCACCACCTGCCCCGTGGTTCCTAGTGGGCGAGAAAGCAAAGGTCACTTCCCGCAACTGGACGCGCTATGCGTGTCCTGCTGTGGACGGTGGCTCCTCGGGGGTCAGGTCTCAACGCAGGACGGCACGGGCGGGGCCGGGGCGTGTAAAGAGGACAGGACTGGAGAAGGCGCCGGCCGGCAGGTCCGGAGCTCAGCGGCCCCCGCCTCGGGAAGGAACGCGAGGCCGGCCGGTCTGATCCTGCGGGTGCCTGAAGGGCCGCGCAGCGATTCCGATCTAGCTTTGCGTGTGCGCGATGGGCTATGGGATCTACACGGGACATACTTAGCATAACGAGCCCAAAAGAGGAGCGAGAACGATGAGTTGTCCCCACTATCCTCCCTTTACGGAACGTCTCCAGGTTTTGAAGGGAAGGGGCTTTGCTTCGGAATTGCTTTTGCAGTGAGAGAAGCCGGAGGTTCGGGCCCCGCTACCCGCACTCTAGCAGGCGAGTCGCAGTTCTCACTCGTCACCACTAGATGGCAGTGTTGCAGAGCGGATGGGACTCTGCACGGCTGCAGGGGCCGCTGCTCCGCTGTCTGGAGGTGCAGGGAGGACCCTGGGGCTGGCCCTGGCCGCACCTGCTCTGCCCTCGGGCCTGAGGGCCGCCCCTGGGCAGAGGTCAGGCCCGACGCCGAAGCAGGCGCAATGGAGGCGGGGAGTGGGCGCGTGTGGCCGGACGCCCGAGGCGGTGGCGGACCGAGCCCTGGCCCTGTCCTTTGCTCCGCTGGGTCACAACAGGCCAAGGCCCGGGCGAAGCTGGAGCGGGGCGAAGCTGGGGGCCGAGCTGGCCTCTCGTGCCCTGCCCTGCCCTGCGCGGCCTCGGCCACGCAGCTCGTGCCCTGGCTCCCCTGGCCTCCCAGCCTCGCCCCGGCCCCCTCCCAGCCTCCGGGCGGGCACTCACCGTTCACCAGGGCGATGTTCAGGCCTCTGCCCACGTTGTTCTTCACGGGACTCATGAGGCTGGAGAAGGAGGAGGAGGCGAGGCTCAGCCCCAGGCGGCCGCTGGCGCTTCGGGGATGCGGCCTCTGAGGCGGAGCCGCCCGGGGCACTGAGCTCCGCGCTCCGGGCGGCCGGCCTGGGTCTCCTGTGCGTTTGGGCCAGAGAAGAGGCAGGGTCCCCGCTTGGGGCTTCCACGAGGCCCCGGAAAGTGCTGCCGACCTGGCAGGACCCTTACAAGGCACAGCTGCGGGCCGGCTGGCAGGCAGCCTGGGAGGCCGAGCTTCTCTCCCTGCAGCTGGTTCCTGGCACAGACCGCCCTCTGCCAGGCCTGGGCAAGCAGGCCTCCTGCGCTGCTGACCACAGTGCGTGGGCCAGGCACAGCCACGTGACCCAGGCTGGACTCTGCAGGGATAATTCAGGGGCTCACTCTCTTCCCAGGGGCACCAGGCTGGGCTAAGATGCCAACCAGCTGGTGGCCTCTCTGATCACACAGAGATGTCTACTTCAGTAGAGAAAAATGAAGCTAACGGACAGAAACAAGTAAAGCTGAGAACGTTGAAAAAGGAAGCCTGGGTGGTACACACTGAACCCCTGGATCCAGCTGGTCCGGAAGCCCACATTCTCTGCTCTTTTACGTGTGTGAACTAGTAGGTTCCTTGCTTTGTGCAGGCAGATTGTGTTAGGTTCAGGATCCTGACTGGAAGACCCATGTGTCTTCTCTTATAGGATGGGCTTGTCCTGGGCCTTCAGTATGGAGGCTGGGTAAGGGGTACGCAGGCTATCCTGTTCCTGGGTGGAAGCCCTGGTCCTGCTACAGCTCACACTGAGGCCTGGGTGTCAGTTAAGGGGCTGCCTTTTGTAGCAAAGCCTGGCTGCTAGGCAGACTTGAGTTCAAATCCTGACTTCGCCTTTGGTGGCCAGGTGAACTTCACTTTCCTCTTCTGCATAACAGGGGTTGTGACACCACATCCTGGTCTCCAGGCAGAAGAGGACAGGCCAAGGGGACAACCAGATGGGGCAGCCTTGGAGGCATATGGATTTGCTGTCATTGGGATTGAAGGGCCTGGAGCTGGAGGTAGCCCAGGAAAGGTGCGGCTGTGCCCTGCAGCCTGGAGTTTGGCATGGAGGAACAAGCAGGAGGGAGGAAGGGTGGGCGCCCTGGGTACTTACATTTGGTTTTCGAAGCACATAGAAGGGCCCACGACATTGGCGGCCCCACTGGAGATTTTAAAGGCGAAGAAGTTGGTCGGGCAGGGCTTGCTGAGACCGCACTTGGTCTTGGGGGCTCCTGGGGAGTAAGAGCAGCCTTGAGAGGGACCCTCGGGGAGAGGGGCTCGGCTGGCTGTGCTCCCTGAAGGCCCGGCCCTGCAGCAGCCTGGCTGTGCAGTCCATAGCCACTCCAGGGTCAGCCTGTCACCATGCTGGGCTGGTGGCCAGTCGTGGTGAGCCCCTCTCCGGGGGCCACGGCAGCCTCCTGTGCTCCCATAGGCCTCTGCGGACAATCTCTGGGGGCCTGGACTGGGGGCTGGGTCCTGGCACCTCATTTTCCTGTTTGTAAAATGGGTAACTGTTTCCCTGCTGGGCTCTTGTGGGACACATGGATAGCGTGGCATATGCTGAGTGCCCATGGGCCCCTTGGCACGATTCTTTCCTTCTTCACTGGTCACAGCACCTTCAGTGTGCCAAGCCCTGGGTGCACAGGAGTGGGCAGGTGGATCTGGCCCCCACCTGGTGCTCCAAGGTACTTGTGAGGCACTGGGCACACCTGGGCACCATTGATGGCTGTGACTCTGACTGAGACCACCACGGGCGGACTCAGGAGGGCTGCAGTTGGCAGGAGACATGGGCGGGGCCCTAACTGTGGACACACTAGGGGCTCAGCCCTCGGCAGCCCTTGCAAGCTGGAGCCCAAGCCTGCACTTTCTTGATCTCCTTGCAGGGGCGGCGGGCTGGGGAGAAGCAGGAAGCACAGAACCCTGTGCCGGGTGCGGGCCACCGCTCTGGGCACACGCTGAGGGCGTGCTGTTCCCCACCTCGTCCGCTGGCCTCTCTCCTTCCAAGAGATTCCCTTCTTCCTGACCCTGGATGTCTTCAGGGGCAGGGAGGGGACCCCAGGCCCCAGGCCCCTGCTGCAACTTGCCCAGAGCCTAATCCACAGCAGCAACTCTGTCAACCCGACCAACAGCCCAGCCTAAACTGGGACTGATTTCCTGACTCTGGCTTCTCAGTTGGACTACTGAGGAGACACCGCCCGGGTCTCAGCCCCTGGCGGCAAGAGTCCTGTGGGCTCCAGCTGAGGGCCTGTCTGGAATTCCATCCCTCTGGTCTTCACCCCTCTCGCGACCCCTCAGCTCCCCAGGCTGGAGCTGGTGCACTGTCAGGGTACAAATCAGGTGGTGGGGAGCCGTGGGCCGCTTCTCATCAACGTGCTAGCCCATATCTTTCCTGCTCTTCTCTGAGTGTGGAAATCAGGGAGCTGGTTTGATCAGGCAGTGCAATTGATTTCCTCTTAACTGTCAACTCGGACCTCTTAGGGGCTTACTGACAAAACTGTAAAGGCTACCTGTGGGCCTGGAGGTAAAGAGCGCTGGGATTGATTAGTGATGCCTTCCACTGTGGCAGGCACGGTAGGAGGTGGCACGAGTGCTTGACCTTGTCATTGTCCAGAAATGGCACGTGGTGCTCAGAATAAAGGTGTTTTGACTTTCTGTGTCTGCTTCCAAACCCAGCTGCAGAAGCTCCAGGGAGATGGGGTGAAGGGCATGAGACAAGTAGCTTTTATCCATTCTGTGTCTTTGCTGTGTAACGCCATGCCCTCCTTCACTGGGGAGCACTTATCCCTGGAGCTCCAGACCTCTTCAGAGTCACCTCCATATTGGTTGTGGGGAGAGAGGGGCCGGCAGTGTGGCCTTGTGCAAAGCACCACTGAGGAGCTTGCCTCTGGATTAGACATCGTGGAGATGCTGGCCAGGGTGCCAACTCAGTGGGCCTCAGAGTGCTCAGGACTGAGAGGGCGCCCGAGCACCCAGTGGGAGTGTTGGCCTGTTCAAGATGCCTTCCAAGCATGTGACGTGTGTGGCCTGGAGGGGCATTCTGTCACCTCTGCGCCTGCTCCCTCACCTGGCCTGTCCCTCAGGCCTCAGACTCCCGCCCCACGCCTGTTTCCACTGTGCCCCAGCAGCCCTTGGCCGTGCTGGGCCTCCCTCTCTTGGCCCATTCGGCATGCCTGCCTGACCGTCCCAGCTCCCCTTTCTGTCTCGGTCACTGTGGTGCCTGATCTTTCCTAGCAGCTGAGCCTGGGATCTTCATGACAGTGACACCCACTGGCTGCCAGCCAGGTAGGGTGCGGAGGGGCGGAGGTGCCCGGTGGTCGGGGTGGGGAGGGGACCCAGAGCCATGGCCCTGCTCGTGGACAGCTTCAGAGAGCAGCTCGGGTGGGAGGCAGGGTGGACTCCAGGACCTGGGTGTCTGGGCCCACAGCCTGGACATGACGACCCTGGGACACCTGCCTTCTGATGTGGGGCGTGGTGGATACTCACGTGTCTCCTTGGGGGCAGAGCCTGGGGAGAGAAGGCAGAGGCTGGTTAGGGAGACAGGCGGGCTGGGTGGGTAGAAGGGGCTGTGATGGCGCTGCAGCCACCTAGTGGTGCCTCCTGTCAGGAGTCTTGGCTCACTACTGCTGTCTTCCTTCACACACAGGCACACACATGTGGACACACAACATGTACACATGAGTCACATGTGTGCACACACGTGCAGATACATACGGAACCTGTGCACAGACTCTCTGTGCACCGACAGACACTGACGCACACACACCAGGACACACTCTACTCATGTTAAAAAGAAGCTGCTCTTGGGCTCAGTGGTGCTCTCCTGTAATCACCGCACTCTAGGAGGCTGAGGCAGTAGGATTTAAAGTTCCAGACTAGCCTGGGCAACTTATTGAGCCTCCGCGCGCGCTTGGCTGTGTCTGGAGGGCATCGGACCCACCGCCCGGGCTGTGAGGACCCATGTGAGGCCCAGCCCTGGGCCTGCGAAGGCAGAGCTGCCCTCGGGGGCTTTCTTCCTGACAGCCTCTCTGGGCAGTGGGCTTGAGGGCCTGGGTCAGCCCGCACATCTCATCCTGCAGCGGTCCTGATCCATCCACGATTCGCGTCAGGCTTCCCGCCATGTTGACCCAGAAGTCTGGAGCACAGGCTCCTTTTTGTGGGTCACACTGCCCCTTTGGTCCGCAGGGGTCCTGGTGTGTCTCTGCTCCCTGCCTCCAAGGCCAGGCTGAGCCTTGGATCAGGTTCTCTTGCTCTCCTGCCGAGCCCTCCCCTGGGTCTGTCCGAGCCCTGAGTGGGAGAGAATGTGCCCAGCTCAGCTGAGCTGGGGCGCCTGCCTGGACAGCCGGTGGCCCCTGCGCCTGCCTGTGAGAGAAGGCTGGCCAGGGAGGTGGGCGAGACCTGTGGAGTAGTGACAGGCAGAGCCTGAGGTCACAGAGAGGCCCGGGAGCCCTGGGCCTGGCCACACCTGAAGCCAGATCGCACCGATTTCTCAATCATGTGACGACACGCGGGTTTGTGGAAACCAGTTAAGAGCTGAGTTTATCACTTCTCTCTGCAAAGCCCTTGCCTAATTTTCTAGATAAGATGGGAATATTAACTCCTGATTTCTATTGCTTGGATCCTTTGAGCTCCCCTGGAAGAAATTTATACCCACTTTTCCAGGGACATGTAGTGATTCCTTTCCCATGGACTACAAGTTATTAAATACATAAAATAAATAGAATGGATTACAAAGGAAACCAATTCTCTATCAATATAACAACAAAAATAATTTTTTTTTTTTTTTTTTTAGACAGGGTCTTGCTTTGTGGTTCAGGCTGGCCCTGAGCTCAGCCTCAAACTCACATCCCAGCAATCCTCCTGCCTCTGCCTCCCGAGTGCTGGGATGACAGGCGTGAGCCACCACGCCCGGCACTGTGGTATGTGGTACTGGTTGCTGCTGGGCGTGAGTCTCCACCCCCAGTATTGTATGTGGCTAACTGGGATCGAACCCCGCCCCTTGCGCTTGCAAGACAGGCGCCGGAACCACTGAGCTAAATCCCTGGCCCCAACAAAAATAAATTGGTGCCATAGTAATCCATGTGCTCCAATATGAATGCCCTAAATAATGACACTAGAGTGCGCTCGCTGGGCAGGCAGCTGGAGGGGCAGGGCACCGTCCTTCGGGGTGGGCGGCTCCCGGTTCTGAGCAGCAGCTTCCCGGGGCGCCGCCCGTCTTTGGGGGGCAGCACCTCTCCTTGCTGCAGTGCCTTCCCAAGGCCGTGCACCTCCGTGATTCAGCCTGTGAGCAGGGGCCCTCCGCCCTCATTCTGGGGCCCCGGAGACCTAGAAGCATGACCCCTGACGGGCATCTGGGGCGGGATCGCGGTTACACCACAGGTATGGATTCAGGGAGAGGAGTAGTTACGGGCGCTCGGCACACATGGCCTTCCTGCCTCCAGCTTTGGCTCTGTCTGGGGCGATACCACCGCTGCCCACCACTTGGGCCTCCCAGCGGGTGACACGAGGGACTCAGGGTGCAGTGCGCTAAGGGCCGAGTGCCTGGGTCCTGGCCTTGGAAGCTTTGAACCGACCTGGGTCGCCCGGATTATGAGAGCTCTTATTCTTCCAGAGGACAATCTGGAGGAAAAACCCACCCTTTCTCCTCCTTTCCACGGGAGAGTTGAAGCTGAGAAGCCTGGTGGTGTCTGGGAGTCGGCCACCCCGCCTCCACATGTGAACCCCACCGTGGTGGTGCAGAGGAGCCCCCTTCGCACCACACGGACCACACTCCTTCGCTCCGCGGGGAGTCAGCAGTCACTGAGACCGTGCCACCCACCCGCCTACCCATCCATCCATCCATCCACCCACCCACGTGTCATCCGTCTGTCTGCCCATCCGTCCGTCCATCCATCCCCATCCATCTCCCCATTCTTCCATGCTAAAAGCCTTCAACTCCTCCGTGGATGTCCACCTGCTCTGGGCCATGTGCCAGGGAACTCACGTTCCCGAGGGGGAGATGGGCATCAAGCAGGACAAGAGACCCCTGACTCCACGGGTGCTGACGGTCTGAGGAAGGGCCGGATGAGGGCACCGCCCAGCGGGGAGCGGCGGGCCGCGGGTGCAGGGGAGGCCCTGAGCAGACAGTCTCTCTCCGTCCTTTTCTCGTCTCTGCCCTCTGTCCTTCCCAGGCGCAGGCCCCGCGTCGTCCCGGGCCTTAGCACGGACAGCTTGGGCCCCACAGGGAGATGGGCGTAGGGGTGGGGGTTCCGGGGAGGCCCGCAGACCGCGGCGGGAGCCCCACTCACCCAGCCAGCGCGGCAGGCGGATGGTCTTCGTGCTGAGGCTGACGGAGCTGCGGAGGAAGAGCCAGGAGGCTGCCAGGGTGGCGGTGACGGCCAGCACGCGGAGCAGGCCTGTGGAGCGCAGGTTCAGGGAGCGGCGGCCCAGGCGGGCGCAGACAGGCCAGGGAGCCCCAGCCTCTGAGCCGGCCTCGGCTGTCACAGGGCTGCCGCGACCTCCAGTTAGCAGAAGCAGGTAGGTTTCGGGGTGTCTAGGGTGGGGCAAGGCCCACCCCCCACTTCCATCCACTCCCCTCACAGCAGCATCCACAGCATGTGTGGGGTCTACCGCAGCGCCGGGCACCCAGACAGCCTGCGCTCAGCTCCCCCACCTGTGGCCCTCAGGGGGGCTGTGCACCGGGCTGTCACATGCCCCGCCCCGGTTCACCCTCACGCTGACTGCCCTCATGCTGCTGACTACCTCACTTCACAAGGAACCCAGAGCCGCTGCTTCCCCACAGTCACCCAGCTAGTGAGTGACAGCGCCTGGTCTGCACCCCGGGAGAAGCAAGCCAAGGCCAAAGCCAAGGCTCCTGACTCTTCAAAGCTGTGGGAATGAAAGTCCGGTGTGCGTGTGCGTTTCATGTTTTGTGCCTTAGTTTCTCTGTCTGCACAAAGGCAAAACTGTATGATGGTGCGGAGTAGGGGGCCATAGCTTTACTCTTGCCCAGCCCCGTGCTTTGAGGATGCTGGGATAGACCCCTTGAGGCCCGTATTTTGTGCCTAGTTTGCAACCAGGGCCTGGTGCTCGCAAGCTGGCGCTCGCAGCTGGGACTCTGGCTGACGGGGGCCATTGCACCAGTCTTTCCAGCCTGAGCCTGGGGCAGAAGGTTGCCTCTTTTCTCTTCCAGCTGGCCCTGCTTGGTTTCCTCTTGGGATTCTGACTGGGCCGTTGGAGGACAGAGCCCACGGTGGACAGACCCTGCCGACAGAAAAGTGACTCCCAAGTGAATTTCAGAGCCAGCTGTGGAGCCCCGAGAACCAGGTCTTACCTGACACGCGCATCCTGTCCGGGTGGAGGGCGGCTCAGGTCAGTGTTAGCCTAGGGAGGGAGGAAAACCAGACGGAAAGTGGCACCTGTCACCTGAACGTGGGCAGCAGTGAAGGCCGGGCGGATGCCACTGACTGAGGCAGTGATCATAGTCCTCCCGGTAAGGCCCTCGACGTCCAGGGACGGTACCATTCGTCTTTGCCTCTCTGTCTTCACCTGCCTTTCACTCACACCTCTGGAGCTTTCTGTGCATCACCCTGTCGAGACTGGAAGTGGAGGAGGGTGCACTCTGCCTGGCACCTCCTCTGGGACGATGGTACATCGTGTCTAGATCCTCCAAAGCCTCGTGGTCATGGCTGGGGCTTTTCCAAGGCGGCTGGATCTAGGGTGTGTGGTGCTGGGGTTAAGGGTGAGTGATTACTAATCAGGCCATTGATTGGCCTGGCACAGTTCTGGGTGTGGGTAATGGAAGGCCACCCTGGATGTGGGCGGCATTGCCTGAAGAGGGGCCCGGAAGGGATAAAAGGGAGAGTCAGGCTGCTGCTGCTTCACTGCTGTGCGGCTCGCTGCCATCTGCCTGCCCTGCTATGCCATGAACTGCTTATCCTCTGCCATGCCCTTCTGCTGTGCCATTCTCCTTGGAGCCGATGGGCTAAAACTTCTACATGTTGTGAAACAGATAACTTTCTGCTTTTCGCTTTGGGGGTTGGGTGTTTTGTCTCAGCATTGAGAAGAGTAACTAGGACAGATGATTTGATTTAGTTACTCATCCTCTTATCCGTTAGTCCATGTTTGTCCATCTGTCCATCTACCCACTTCTTCCTTCCCTCTAGCCAGCTAGCCAAGAGATACTGAGCAGAGTATCGGGGAGCAGAAGCTCAGGCAAGCTCTGTGATGTACCAAAACCAAGTGATCAGAACTCTTACGTATAGGTAAGTTTGTGCCAGGTAACATATCTCTGTCTATCTTGGTATTTCTGTGTCTGTCTGTCTATCTACCTACCAACCACATGTCTATCTTTTAGGGATGAGATGAAGCCAGTGCTGTTAAACCTGGGAAAGTGATAGACTGGATTTAGATTCGAGGATCTAGCTAGTGACTCCTTGAATTCCCACAGGTCCCACAGCCAGTACATTTGTCTCAGGAGAGTAGGAACCAATGTTTACTCCCTTCTTGAGTCCTGGGCAAGACCAGGATCACCCTTCTCACCACCTCTGGCCCATGCCACCCCTAATGCTGGTCGCTCCTGGTGATGGCACCTCTGAAAGGCCCAGCACACCCATGAAGTCTGAGGAGAGTGGGCAGGGCAGTGGCGGCTCAGCCACCCTGCCTCCACCCAGGGTGGCTCCTCCTCAGGCCTCTGGCCACAAATAGCCTCCTGTGACTTTGCTCCGACAGTACTTCTTTTTTTTTTTTTTTAAGGTTTTTTGAGACAGGGTCTCGCTTTGTGGTTCAGGCTGGCCCTGAGCTCAGCCTCCAACTTACATCACAGCAATCCTCCTGCCTCTGCCTCCTGAGTGCTGGGATGACAGGCGTGAGCCACCACGCCCGGCACTGTGGTATGTGGTACTGGTTGCTGCTGGGTGTGGGTCTCCACACCCAGTATTGTTATGTGGTTACCGGGGAATCAAACCCGGGTCCTTGCGTTTGCAAGACAGGCGCCGGAACCACTGAGCTAACGCCCCCCGGCCCCCCCCCCCCCCCCCCCCCCCCCCCCCCGACAGTACTTCTTTCACCTACAGCCCAGAATCTGCGACCTAAGTTTCTCTCCACAGAGGCAGCCTCCACAGCCCACGGAGGACTCAGGCCCAAGACGGGAGCCCCGGCCTTCCTGCCCCCACCCTGCCCCTGTGTGTCGCTGCCTCATGCCCTCTGTGTGGCCGTGGCCTCCACCAGGTCGGCCTTTACAGTTAAGTGCCGAGTACAGGCCACATGGCCTCTGCGGGTCCTGAAGCGCTCCCAGCTGCCCCCACCCTCCTTCCAGCTGTGATCTGTGGTCAACTAGCTGTACTCACAGAGAGGCTTTGTAAAACTTTAACTTCCTAAGATTCAAATCACCAGCCTTATTGTTTCAGATGCAGAAGTGCACTAGGTTGTGACTGCTGGGGATTAGAGCGCGGCCTCTGAGTGAGGCAGAGGATGTTCTGTGGGGTCCCTGCATGTGGAGGCCAGGGGCTGGTGACAGGCCAGCTGGAGGAGCCAGTCCTGAGCCAGACAAGGACAGGTGTTCAAGGAGTATGTGCCCCGGGGACAGAGCGGGGCCCGAAGGGCTGGGGAAGGGGGGCGGAGATAGAGAGAGCAAGACTGAGCAGAGAGGAGATGAGGAGGGAACCAGAAAGAGATGGATGAGAAATAACTGGGAAGCCCAGGGACACGAGGGAGACAGCCGGGACCTGCAGCAGGTGGGCACGTACCTGGCCGCGATGCTAGCTAGTCCCCTGCTCTTGTGCCTGTGCCAAGTGGGGGTTCTGGCTGTGGCTGGGGTGAGGAGGAGCAGGGCCAGCCCGATGTCCTCCTGGCTGATCCCTGGCTGCTCACCCAGCGCCTGTAGTCTTGGGCAGCTCCCTGCCAGCGTGGGTGCCCTGGAGCTGGAGTTTGGACTGCTTGCAGGAGCTGGGCAGGTACACAGGGTGGGGCAAGAATTCTTCCAGCAGCCACCAACCCCTGAGAGCAGTTTCCCCTTCTTGTCCAGCGGGAGATTGTCACAACCTGTTATTCAGGTTATAGTGCGGCGGGAGAGGGTCCTCCTGCTCGGGCCTGGCTCTGCTGCTGGGCCTGATGAGGCTCCGGGTGGTGCTCAGTGGTGCCCACTCGGCAACCCTGCCCATCCCACCCTTCCCCAGGACGCTCCTGGCTGCTGCTCAGTCATGTGTCTCAGCTCTTTCGTTTGATCACAGGCCCTGCATCCTGCAGGCCCCACTGCGTGTCCCACACCCAGGCTGTGACACGTCCCTCCCGGAGGCGCAGCCTGCGGGCAGCTGGGCCCGTGGTGTGGACCTGGTCTTGGAGCAGGCAGCAGGAGTCTGTGACGCAGGGACAGAGGGCACGTTTGGGGTCAGAGAGACCAGGCGTGGTGTTATTGGGGTGTTACTGGCTCCTCTCCCAGGCCTCTGTACACGGGAACGGGCCGTCTGCCTGTGCCGAGGGTCAGCAGCCAGGCTGCGGGCCAAGGGCTGGCCGGCCTGGGTGCCTCCCTGCTTCCTGGTTTGCAGCTGCTCCCCCGTCCTCGAGAGCATTTTCCTGGCACGAGTCCCACGCGGATGTTTGTCCTTTCTCCCTGCCACGGGTCCCCTGCAGTGTCTCTGCCTGCTTGTTGTGACATTTCCTTTTTTTAAAAATTCCCTTCTTTAATTTTTCCATTTTCTTTCATTTATTTTCCTTCTTCCCGTCCTTCTTCCTTTTCCCTCCCTCTCTCCATTCCTCTCTCCCTCTTCTTTCCTCTGTCTGTCTGTCTCTTTCTCTTTCTTTCTCTCTCACAGGGGATAGAGTCAAGGCCTGAGCTCTGATGCTGAGCCTCTTCCTCCCTCGTTTCCTGGGAGACTGTACTGTGCACTGTGCCTCTTGCCCTGCCAAGACCTGCCCCACAGCCTGGCACAGAGACCCTCCCACTCTAGGCTTCGAGACTGGAGCGAGCACCTGGTGGAGAAATGAGCACCTTCCCGGTGACCCCGGTTGGCGCCGCCTGGATTTGCGAGGATCCTGGTGGGGCCTGGTCCTGCCTCGGTGGCCTGACTCTTGGGAGCGCTTGCAGTGGGTGAGCGGCTGGTGCTGGCCCAGCGCGTGTCTCGCTGTCTGGAGAGCCTGGGAACTGCACTGCCCAAAGCACACGCCTGGCTGGAGCCTCAGTGAGGCTCTGGGACAGTCCAGCTCCAGCCGCTGTCGAGGGTCCCCGGGTACCGTGCAGCCTGAGTGCTCCATGCAGGTGGGGCACCTGCCTGTCCCAGGCTTCTGTGTGTTCTACCTGCTCTGCCAGCCACACTGTGTGTGCCGCTACTTCTGTGTCGCATGAATGTGGGAAGCGGGAACTCAGAGAAGCAGGGACAGGACAGGGTGGCTGACACCAGAGGAAACAGGCAAGGCTGAGGTGGGCATGAGCGAGTGAAAAAGAAACAGACTGTGAGACCGAAGGGGTTGTGCATACGGGCAGATATACGGGCACACACACACACGCACACACACACACGCACACACACACACACACAGAGGCACGCGTGCTCACCAGTGCCTGACAACCGCCACCTCCCAAGGCCGTCCCAAGCCCATGGCGGTGGCAGTGGCCCGTGAGAGCTCATCAGAGTAACCAAGGCGCCCTAAACGCTCCTTCTTGTAAATCCCTGGTATTTATAGGCAATTATTGATCATGTCACCAATGCAGAGGGAGATAAACAGTAAAGAAATCCATAAAAAATAAGGCTGGAGGTCTGAACAGTTTGTTCCACTGACATTTATTTCAGAAGGAAATAAGCCCATTATTTCCATTATGCCCTGTTCTAATTTTATTTATTGGTTTTAATGGCTTTCTGGAACTCTGACCAATGGCAGCATAATTGGGTCATGCGGAGCCTTACAACAGTAAATGCCAGATCTGGACAGACAAGGATCCGAGGATTTTACTCCCTGACGGGGGTGTTGCCTTCTGAAATAGCAAACGCCTGGTGCCAGCTCTACTCAGAGACTTGCCCAGGGTAACCAGCTTAATCCTTGTTGAGGAAGCCGGGGAAACTGAGGCACAGAGAGTCAGAAGAAGAGAGATGTTCCGGGTAAACTGCAGGTCCGTCTCTGGAGCCCACACCCTTCACCACTTGGCTCCATGACTCTCAAGGCCAGGTCGATCATAAATATTTTGGGTTCTTGTGGGCCTCAGTCAAGGCTACTGAGCTTTACCACTGGAGTGGAAAAGCAGCTGTAGGAAACATGCAAATGAATCGGTGTGGATGTGTTCCAATAAAACTTTATTTATGAAAACAACTGTGGGTCTACAGTAGCCTCGGGCCGTGCCCATGGCTCTGTGCGTGCAGGAGCCCTGCTGTTCCCTGCACTATGGTTCAGCTGAGCTGTGGTGATGGGGAAAGGAGGCTGCCGGGGGCTAAGACCCTTTCTAAGGTTCTGCTTCCGTCTTTCCCCTTCTCATCCACCAGTGCCTTGCTTGGGGGCTGCCCCAGGATGCCTGTACTCTCAGGGCTGCCTGTCCTCTGTCTTCCTGTGAGTTACTGGAAGAATTTCTCCTCAGGGGACCTGGCTGAGCCCACTATCTAAAGGCACCTGATTAGTGCTGTCACTCAGGAGGCCCTGGACATGGTTACTCTAGTCACATTTTCACTCTTTGGCCAGTGGGGCCTCCTTGGGCCTCAGATCTGGGAGTCTGTCTGACAGGGTGGGTCCACGTGAGGCCTTTGCCCCAGGACTGTGACAGTGCTCCCTCAGCAGTCCAGGCCTTGGCTGTACCTGTGCATCACAACCGCAGTTTAGCGAGAAACATGAGCACAGACCTACATCAGTATCTGGTACAGAGGAGTCGTTATTGAAGCAGTTCCCACGCCCCTGCCTGTGGGGGTGCCCCTGTGCCCTCAGCTGTCCTCCCACGCCCCTCTACGCAGAGAGAACAGTGTTCTCGGGATGGGAAGGGTCGCTCAGGTCCTGGCAGAGCATCCGCAGGAAAGGGCCAGCTCACTCTGCTGCTCTGCAGGCCTATCTGCCCAGAGCCAGGGAGAGTCACTAGAATTCTGCCTTCCGAGGCCTGGCTGTGTGTCACAGATGGCTAACTGGATTAGGTGGGGCTGCCTGGAGCCTCTGAGTTCATTCCTTGGTCAGGCCTGTCTGCTAAACTCAGTGGGTTAAGCATGAAGGACAGACCCATCCAGGGTGATTTATCTTTTTCAGTCAGAGGCAGCTAGATTTTGGCCTCTGATGGTGGCCTCCACAATAAAGGCAAGTCCTTTCTGGGAAGGTATAGGGTCCAGAGAATCTCACTGAAATTAAAAAAAAAAAAAGAAAAAAAAATTGAAACAGCGTCTGGCTATGTTATCCAGGCTCACCTTGAGTTTGCTATTTATCTCCGGCTGGACTTAAACTCATAGTCCTCCTGCCTCAGTCTCCTGAGTGCAGAATTACAGGCATGTACCACCAAAAATCTTAATCAAAATTATGATTCTGATAAGTATTATGATTCTGCCAATGAGAAGCCGTGCCCTTTAATTTTCCCCAAAATTTGCTTTGGGACTCGACCCCTCCCTCCTGCACAGTTGGGCAGCCACGTGGCCTAAGGCCGGCTGGTGAGTGTCCCCTTTCCAGGCACCCAGAGAAGCCCTGCACCGTACACAGGGTTTCTCGCTCCAGACCCAGCCACGTGTGAGAGGCAACCCCGATAAGCCCAGGCTGACTCCTAGCTTTCCTCGGTCTGTATGGCCACTTCTGATGGCTTCCTGCTGTCCCCAGCAGAGTACTTTTCCCGCGTGGAACCTGGCATGACCACAGGACCACCCACCCCGCTGGTTCTGTGCTGTGCCCATCCTGTCCCTGCCCTTGCCCCTGGACTCCCAGCTCCCAGCTCAGGCCCTGCTTCTGTAACTTTCTCCCCCAGGTCTGCTTCCCCTCAGTCCCCTGGGGACCCCTGTGCTCTGTGGAATGCAGCCCTTGGTGAGGTGCCCAGCCTGGTCCCACGGCCTCTGCTCTGTTCCCAGCCCTGCGCTCTGGGCCTCAGTGTCCCCCCTGTAAACTGGGCATAATAAGATGGAACATCTGGCCATATCTGAGTGCTCTCACCCAGTACGGTACCACACAGTGTTCTGTGCAAGCCTCCACATACATACATCACTGCGACTGCCTGCACCGGTCACTCCGACCATGACACATCTCTCCCGCAGTGCCCCCATTCCCTTCATTTTTGTCACCGGGGTGACTCTTTCTTCTGGCATTCTGTGTGCTTCCAGGACTTGCACACTGCCTGGTACACGGTAGGCACTCAGCTTTGGTGACAATGACGCCCTGAATTCTGCACCTGCTGTGTGCCGGGCTTCATGGTAGGAGCTTTACATACACCGTCTTGTCAAAATTCGTATTTGTCAAAACTGTAAGGGATTTATCAGTGCCCTCCGTTCTTTGAGATGAGGAGGCCTCAGACAAGCCCAAAGGTGAGATGACAGGTCCACGGAGACATGGCTGGAAGCGAGCGCTGGGCCTCAGACCCCAGCGTGGCGGTGCTCACCCACAACTTCTACAGCATTTTCTCCCCAGACTGTGCCCTTAGGGAGCAGAAGTCAGTGTTCTCACCCTGGGTCCAGTGCCTTCAAGAGCAAGGCGTGTGTGCCAGCCAGACACACTGGTCCCCACCAGGCCACATCTACCAGTGTTAGGTGGGCTCGTCTCCTCCCAGGAAGGACAGCTGTTGCCACCCGAGGAAAGGCTGGCACCATGATTTTGCCCTATGGAAAATACCAACAGGGAAACTCCTCCCCCTTGCTCCAGAACTGCTGCCGGTTGGGGTTGCGGGTGAGCAGCTGGGTCCATGTGAAAACAGACCATCGGCGAGAATGACCATTGGCGTGAGACAGAGGCCGCTCGGCCGGCATGGCTGGCAGACCCCAGGCAGGCCCGGCTTCCCGCAGCTCTGAGAGGCCCTCCGACCTCGCTGCCCGACAGCCCTTTCCCTCTCTGCCCTCTGCCCCTCAGATGCCCCACTGTGCCCACCACTATGCAGCCTGCCCCCTGAGACCACAGCATGTCTGTGAAGACTCAGTCCCCTCCTAGGGGAAGTCTTGGCCCTGTTCTCAGGCCATCTCCACAGCGTATGTAACGTACCAACCAACAAACAAAAACTGTTTTGAAAATGACTTTGAAAGTGTGCAAGGTTTTTTTCTTTTTGGTTGGAACAATACACACTTGTTACTCCTGTCAGTCACTTACTCGACATGCAGGAAATCTTAGTTACTGCTTATGGAATTCATCAGCTGAAAGGACACTCCAGTAACCAGGCTGCCCTGCCTCTGCCACGGCCCTGCTGTGAACTGCAGGATGGCACCTGGCCAGGGCACAAGCTGCAGACAGACTCCCCGGGCAAGTTGCTAAATCTGTCCATGCCTTGGTTCTCCAAATGCAGAGTGAGGGGTAATGGGCAGCAGCTCATAGGGGTGATAGGTAGGTTAAAGGTGCTGTTTTGAGAGTGGTTGGCACACAATAGGTGCTATTTTTTGAGTCTGAGTGGTTGTTATTATAGACACCTCCAAGGTAAGAGCTCCAGGGATTGGCAAGGGATATGAAGACCACCATTTCATTTTACAGATGAAAAAAATGAGTCTTAGTGAGAGTAAAGGACTAGCTGGACATTATCCACCTAGAAAATCTCTCAAGATTAGATACCTCTGTCATACATAAATTTCCAGATTGTTATTTTCAGAGAACAGAAAAAAAATTTTTTTTGAGACAGGGTCTCAATTTGTAGTTTAGACTGGTCCTGAACTCAGCCTTGAACTCGACAATCCCCCTGCCTCTGTCTCCTGAGTGCTAAGATATGACTGGTACTGTGGTATGTGATACTGATTGCTGGTGGGTCTGAGTCACATGCCCAGCACAGTTGTAAGTGGTTACTGAGAAATGAACCCAGGACCTTGCTCTTGCTAGGCAGGTGCTGGAACCACTGAGCTAAATCCCCGACTCCAGAAATATATATATTTTTTGAATGAAGAGATGAGTAAATGAATAGATGTGGAAGGGCCCTGTTTTCAGGAAGAAAGCCTGCAGCATGGATTATCAAATCCCTGGCTTTCCTCTCCCATACCTCTTTCTTGTGCCCGTGGCAGACATAACTAATCAATCACAGCATGCCTTTGCTCTGAACTGGTGCACAGCCTCACAGCTCTCATATCTGAGTCCACTATCAATTGCTCAGGCTTGGCCCCTCAGATGAAATCTGTTTGCCTTACTCAGTCTGAGAGAAATCTCTTTGAGTATGTGATTTCTTTATTCATTTTCTTTTACCCTTGTCTCAGCCTCATTCACTACTCTGATCCCACCTTCCCTGCCTCTGTCTTTCTCACAGAAATGGGGACCCAAAGGTGTGGCCTTTTCCTGCTGGTGAGGACATACCTGAAGGCTAGGGCTGCTACTTCCTGCTTTGATGGTGGAGGAGGAGAGATGGCCTCTCAGGCAGCCTGGGTCCTGACCCACGAAGCGCAGCTTGGTCCAGCTGCTTGGGGAGGTGTTCAGCCTCCTGGGTCTTGGAGGTCTTAGGGCCTTTCTGGCACCTCTTCCAGATGAAGCAGCCCGGAGACACACAGGGAGGTTTCCGACTGTCCCAGGCCAGCGGCTGCAGCTCAGCCCAGGCTCTGCCTCCTGGAGGAGACTGCTGTGTGAAATCCCTGGCTCGTTAAACAGTCTCACCAGGAAGGAGGAAGTTTCATCTGAGTGTTCACTTTGAGGAAATGAGTCTACAGCCTGCCCAGGCCCTGTTCCTGCTGCCTCTGCCCTGGTTTCACAGGAGGCTGGGGTGGGCGATAAGTACCTTAGCTGAATGTGGAACGCCACAGTTTGCCTTAAAAATACCAGAAAATATCCACCGGTACCAGGGATCAAACTTGAGCTGTGTGCTTGCAAGACGTGGCACATGCGCTAAATCCCCAGCCCAGCACCCACACTTCCGCCTCCTGCATCCTCAGGCCACGGGGAGGGCGGAGGCAGCAGAGCAAACTGGGGTGGCACCACACCTGCTTGGAGGCTGTGGACAGGGCAGGAGCTCCTGGAGGCTCTGAGGGAGGACAGCAGGGGGCAGAAAAGGGCAGACTGGGGGTCAGCAAAGGAGAGGGTCAAAGTCACCGTGAGGTGTTGAGCCCAGATTTGGAAAGGGGTCCCCGAGGCACAAGGGTTGTTACTAGTCCTGATATCCCCTTCCCAACCCTTCCCTTCGCGTGAGCTCTGGCCCAGGTGGCACCTTGGGCCTCTCAGATGAACGCAGTTCCTAGGGAGCTGCTGTTTGGTGACCTCGTTGACCTTGCCCCCTCTTGGGAGGATACGTGACCCAGTTGGGATGAATTTTGGGAACATTGGGCCCCACAGCTGGTCAGGAAATAACAATGAGTGCCCAGGAGCTAGTCAGGGGAGGTCAGAGAGAAGTTCCCGGGGCCAGGGTGCCCGTACAGCTGGTATGTGGCCCCTGGGGGACCACCCCGGCCACCATCTCCTCCCCTCCTGCTCTGCCTTTCTCTCCCTTCACTCCACTGTCCCTGGGTGGCCACCTGGCCATTCAGTGTTGGCCCTCAGTGTCAGAGCCTCCGGGAGCCCCTAGCTCATGTCCCCACTGAGGACTCCTGACAGCCCTGTGGAGGGGGCACCGGCCCGCGGTCCAGAGGGCGTCTGTGCAGGAAGACTAGAGGCATCCTGCTGTCCCAGGCAGCCATGACTGCTACCACATTATTATTTTATAGTTCTTCAGGTCAGAAGTCAGAGTTGGGCCTCAGGAGGCTAAAGCAAGGAGTCGGCAGGGCTGCTGCAGTCCTTTCTGGTACAAGGGGAGAGTGTGACCCTGGCTTCTTCTGCGTCTAGAGGCCCCTGTGTTCTGCGGCCCTCGGCCTTCCCTCCACCGTCAGAGCCAGTGCGGCAGCGCTGACAGCCGCCCTTTCTTCACAAACCTGCCGGACTTGCTCTCCTCTTTCCCTCTTCACTTTTGAGGGTCCTGTGATTGTACTGGGCCCACTTGGGTAATCCAGGCTAATCTCCCTGTTTTAAAATCAGCCAATGAAGTCAGGTGAGGTGACACACACCTGTAACCCCAACTATTCAGGAGGCTGAGGCAGGAGGATCTTGAGTTTGAGGCCAGTCTGGGCAACTTAACAAGAACTCATCTCAGAATAAAAAATAAAAAGCGCTAGGGATGTAGCAAAGTGGTACTGTGCCCCATGGCTCAACTTCTGCACTGTGACAAATCAGTTCACAAGCAAGCTTCATTCTTTCTGGAACCTGATTGTGTTTTGCCCTGAGACTGTACATGTCCACAGGCTGGGAGTTAGTGTGTGGATATCTTTGGGAGGAGGCGTTATTCTGCTAATCACAAGTGTGATCCTGGCGGTTCTTTTTACCTGAAATCTTATAACCTGACTGCTACTAGGACTGAAAGAGAGCTGAGTCCTTCTCTGACCAACATAAAGTGTCATGGCAGGGGACAGCCGGACACATTAATTAACATCCACGTATAGGATGGAGCTGCACAAAATTGACAAAGTCAGGAAGGTTAGATGGTTGCAAAGAAATTTCTTCACAGAGAAGTGATGGGAGGGCTCACAGCAAGCTGGAAGCTCAGGGCCTTTTTTTTTCTTTATAGTACCAGGGATTGAGCTCGGGACCTTGTGCTTGCCAGGTAGGCACAGCGCCACTGAGCTACATCCCCAGTCCTTGTTCAGTGTCTGATGATGCTAATCTCCCTGAGCTCCATGCAAAGCTTACTGGGGTGTGGTGACAACTTTTAACTGTCTTCTTTCTTCCCAGGGTAATTCTTTCCTGGTTACTTGATAGCATTCTTAAGGAATTCAAGATGGAGACCGGGACTGCTGCTTTTCCCTTGGGGATAGCCTTGGCTGTCAGAAAAGGGACTTTGAGATGCCCCCACCCTGTCTTGGAGCAGAAACTAGAGAATGTCCGAGACACCTGGATTCTGAGACTGACCTTCCGCTCAGCTGGCCACAGTGCCTCCTTCAGGGCAAGGTTTGCTGCCCAACACCATCGTGAACCTCACAGGGGTGAGGAACCGCGGGCAGTGGTTGGGAGGACAGGACCTGGGACTCAGCAGGCCTTAGGGAAGCCGAGGGCATAAGGAATGAAGGAGCCAGGCAGGCTCCTCCTGCAGCTGCCCACACAGGCCGCTCGGTCTGAGAACCGGAAGCTGTGACCCCCGACCTGCTCTTAGAAGTTGTGAGATCCCCGCAGCCTTTGTCCCAGCGCAGCCCTGGGAGGAGGGAGGACAGGACGGGTCTCCAGTGGTGCTTGGAGGAAGTTGCTACTGGGGCACAAGTGGCCACAGTTTCCTTTCCAGAGCATAGGTCCCTGAGAGCATCAGCTGGGGTGTCAGTGCCCTTCCTGTGCGCCAAGCCTCTGCCCACTGTGAAATTGCTCAGCAGCAGGCATGGCCCTGGGCTACTCTGGCCAGCATGGGGCCTGGCTGCTGTTGGACAACTGTTCCCTTGGCCACTGGCCGCCTCTTCTTAAGTTTTCTCCCCCTCTCCTCTGATGGTCCCTGTGACAGGGGTGGAGAGAGCACTTGGAAGAGTGTTGTCCATAGCAGATTCTCAGTATATTCCGACCGTGATCATCGACAGGTCTCACGAGTGAACGTCATGGGTGAATTTGACTTTGCCGGTGCGTGAAGGGGCCGGAAGCCTGCTCTTCTCTCTGATGCCAACACATAGCGAGCGGGGTCAGTGTCGAGTCTGGGTGCGGCTGTGGCAGGAGCAGGAGACCGCAAAGTGGATGACTGAAGTTTGATGGTTGATTCATTTCCCCAGGGTGTGTCTGGTGTGCAGAGCTGACTGTCCAGAGAGGAGGCAGGGTCGGTCATCCAACCTTTTTATTGTCTTTGGACTCAGGACTGGCTCTGCCGCCAGCCAGCTCTAACTGTGCAGGGAAGTTAGGGCAAAACAGAAGCTTATTTACCTTAGCGACTCAAACAATGCAGCCTCCTCACGAAAACTTTGAAAAACCTGCACAGAGTGAAGGAAACACGAGCTGGCAGATGCACCTAGGGATGATATTACTGTCTTGCCTTTTCTCCCTGCTTTGGAGCAGAGATCTTCCTGTGCGTCCCATTTGGACCTCTCTCTCCTCTTATCGGTACACCAAGGAAGGCATTTCCCGGCAACGTGAGAAATCTGCAGCTGTGATCCCTCGATAGCCAATAGCTGTGCTTCACCACACCTCACAAAGCTTCCCAAATGGCTGGGCCTTTCTGCGTGAAAGTGTGTGTGGTTGTGTTTGGAGGTGTGCTGCAGGTATGCACTGTCACCTTTGTGTACCTTTATATTTTCTTTTTTAGTGGGACCAATGATTTCAGCCTTCCACACACAAAGTTTTGTGAGGCTTGAAAGAACAAACAAATATCAAGGTGTTTTGAAAACCATGGAGAGAAAGTCTTCGAAATGGAAGGAAAAAAAATAAAACAGAAGGCCAGATTCTGAGCACTCCTATGAGGTGTGTGTGTGTGTGTGTGTGTGTGTGTGTGTGTGTGTGTGTGTGTGTATGTACAGTAGGAAGATCAATGGATGTGGAACCAGGAATAACAGCATTCAGCATTTATAGAGTGTTCTATCAAACAAGAGATATGCCCAATCCTGAATTCATCCTACAGCAACCCCTAAAGAGAACTATTACCCACAGCTTGCAAATAGAGAAACTGAGGCACAGAGGGGTTAAGTAGCTCACCCACGGTGACACAGGTTGCAAGAGGAAAGTACGCATGCGCGCGCACGCGCACGCGCACACACGGCCTTCACTGAGAGCCCCTGGCATCAGCAGCACCCAGCCCTGGCAAAACGGAGGCTCCTGTACATTTATTCGTGCACCGAGTCTGGGAGGAAGCCAAGGAAGCCGAGGGGGGAAGGCAAGACACTCTTGCCTTCACTCTTCAACCGCCCGAATCCGGCACGGTCACACGAGTGCCTTGTGTCCTGATGTGCCCGGCGTGGGAGACAGTTAAGGACAGAATATGGACCGACAGAAATCTCTGCGTTCACGGCCTCTAGTGTGGTGTGTGGCTCCTTCCAGGACAGCAACCTCGAGGAGCTTCAATGGAACCAGGGCCGGGGGTCGCGGGATGGACGCCTGGGGCGCGGAGGCCTGCTTCCCGGCCCGCTGGAGGTCCCCGTGCAGGGACTGCGAGTCTGATGTGGGTCTGGATGAGCTCAAGGCTGCCCTCCTGTCCGGAGGCTCCTGGGCAACCGTTTCTTCGCCCTTGGTGGTTTCTAGACGCCCCCCACTCTCCTGGCTTCTGGCCTTTCTGATCGATCTTTCTTCCCCACATCTCCCTGGACTGCTCCTCTGCTTCCATCTTCCACTCCTAAAGACCCTGGGGTTGCACCGGGCCCTCTTGGGTCACCCAGGCTACTCTCCCTAATTTCTGAACAGCCCAATTCCACCTTTCCCATGAAACATGACATATAGTATAATATAGTATAATATTGCTAGTGAGAAAAAATTCTAAGAATTAGAAAAATAATGATTTTTCATGGTAAAATATTTGGAACAGTGGAGAGCTGTATGGAACATCTATCCAAATGGCCACCTTGACCCACTCTCTGAGGTGGAGCCACTGCTTACTAATTGTCTGTGTCCTTCTAGAACTTTCTCTGCACACACAGGTACACAGGCCCCTCTCTCTTCTGCCTTTCTCTTTCCCTCTCTGTTCTCTCTCTTGCCTTCTTGTCAATTACCTACCATCCATCTACTCACCCACTGATGTGAATTTTCCTCCATACCGTGGGTATAATAAATATATTTTTTATTTTTCTAAATCATGTAAATTTTCACCTGAGCCTCCAGTTGTTAAGATAACTTTATTACCCCCATAATTTATTTCAACTCTAGCCGTCATCTAAGAGAGCCCTCATTGTTGCTGGGGTGCCTACAGAGGCTGATGCTGGGTGCGTAGGAGAAGCCAAGTGATTTCCTCGGTGTAAAACATATTTGTCCTGCATATTGACTGCATTCATCGTAGGAAAATTGTACAAGTACATAATGTATCTCTTTTTTCCCTTTTCCTTCAGCCCTTCTTCTCCCTTCCAGTCGCAAAAGCTTTGTTTCTGTTTCTTCGCTCCGCTGTCTTTTTTTCTTTTCCCTCCCCCTTTCCATATTCCCCTTCCCATTAGAACCTGTTCTTCCTATTCCCAGTATCCGTCAGACTCTCATTTACCTTTTGAGTTTTCACACAGGAGAAACAAAGCGACAATTAAACTTTTGAGTCTGATTTATTTCACTTCAGATTATGGTTTCGAGATAGATGCACTCCTTTTCCTACAAATGGCTCATGTTTATCCTTCTTTATGACGGAGTAGTGCTCCATTGTACATCCAAACCACACTTTCTTTAGCCAGTCATTCCATGATGGGCATCGGGGCTATTTCCAAGATTCAGTTGTTAGGAATTGTGCTGGTATAAACATGGGTATGTGTGTATCGCTGTGGTGTGGCACTTTTAACTCTGGGGGAGATACCAAGAAGGGACACAGGTGGCTCAAATGGAACCCTTAGTTTCAGCTTTTTGAGGAATCTCCACACTGGCCTCCAGAATGGTTGTGCCAGTTTACAGTCCACCCAGCAGTGGGGGAGGCTTCTGTTCTCCCCAACAGCCTCCTCCGCATCTGCTATTGGTTGACTTCTTGATAGTAGCCATTTTTTCTGGAATGAGATGGAATCTAGCTTATTTTACTTTGCATTTCTTGAGTGACCAGTGATATTGAAAATTTTTTCATATATTTATTTTCAGTTTCTACTTTATCTGAGAAGTGTCTGTCTACTCATTTCAGTTTTCCCTTTTTGGATTGGGCCATTAAATTTGGGAGGTCTGATTTTTTTGTGAGTTCTTTATATATTCTATATATTAGTCCTTTGAGGCATAACTGGTAAAATTTTTTCCACATGACTTTGATAGTTTCTCTTGCTATGCAAAAACTTTTTAATAAGATGAGGTCCCAGTTGTTGATTTTTCTTTCTTTCTTTCTTTTTTTTTTTTTTGGATACAGGGTCTCTCTTTATAGTTCAGGCTGGCCCTGAACTCATTATGGAGCCCAGGCTAGCCTCCAACTCACAGCAATCCTCCTGTCTCTGCCTCCCAAGTGCTGGGATTACAGGTGTGAGCCACCATGTCAGGCACTGTGGTATGTGGTTTCCAGGGATTGAACTCGGGACCTTGCATTTGCCAGGCAGATGCTGGAACCACTGAGCTAAATCCTTGGCCCTCAGTTGTTGATTCTTTATAGT
>PVIR01004847.1:65976-75982 GCA_004026965.1 Petromus typicus | reverse complement strand
CAGAGGGAGCTTAAAAGCAGCTGAATACTACCACTGACATATATGAGAGAAATAATTACTACTGTAAACCACTGATATTTGCCTTTTTATAGTCACTGTTACTATAGTAAATAAATCATTCACCATCTGTTTATCCTACCTAAGGACTTAGGCTGGACATCTTTACAGATATAAACTTAAAATATAGTGTTCGAAAACCTGAAGTCCGAATTGATTTAAATGGTTTATTTCAGGTGACAGAATCATCAAGGGAGACAAAATCAGTTTTTAATCCCTGTCCTGATTTGCCATCCAGTTTTTAATTAAAGAAGGTGGTAATCTTGGAAAGTTTGGTGAGATTTAAGAACATTTACAAAGATCCTCATGCGTCTATGATTGTTGGACTGAAAATCCAAACCCACTCACGCTGTACTAATGAGCTCACACTAACTGGAAATTATAATAAGCTTAAATGTGTGTGTTGTGCTTTTCAGAAAAAGTATTAGGTAAGGAGGGAGGCTTATGGTAGGAGTTAATCCTTATTCTTAATCTCCGTAGCCACTGGGTCTGGGATCACTACTGACAAATAAATAGTTCGCTGCCTTCAGTCTATTCTGTGCGCCTCACCAAATGGCTGCTCAGTTGTGCTTGATTTCACATAATTGCCTGCCTGGGTCCCAGAGGCGGGATGCTGAGTCTAGCAGGGGCGGCTCGGGGAAGGAAACTCGGCCAGCATCTGCCTACATCTCATCTGGTTCAAGACAGTGTTTTCATCTCTTTATCCATCTTAAACTCATAAGTAAATAATAGTTTTGTATAACTAACTTTTAGAAAGAAAGAGATCTACTGAGCATTGCTGTTGTTATATAACAGGGGACCACTAAAAACATCGCCATGGTTGGGGTGAACAGGCTTTAGGTACTGCTGTCACTTCTAGATGATGGAATGATCACTGGCACATTTCAGAAAATTTGACCTGGAAGCTAATACGGGAAGCTTTCTTTCCTGGTATTATACTGAGCAGACAAAACTCCACTAAAAATAACTGCTTTCCAAGCTTCATAGTGGTGAGGATTGTTAGGTAAAAAGTCACTTTTATTCTTTTTTTTCCTTCAGACTTAGTTGTATTTTGACACATAACATGGAGCACAGTTTTAGAATGCTACAAGTCATCAACCTTTCTGCTAAATTAATTTTATATTATGATATATGTCATTAGGGATAGTCTTATTATTAGACAAGTACCTTTAATTAGCAAGCAAGAAAAATAATTTCCATGGAACTGAAAGGGCATTTCCAAGATCAAAAAACAGGGGGTGGATCGGGCAGGAAAGCCCAGTCTCCAAGTCCCCAGTTCTCTCTCCATTCTATGCCACATCCTTAGCAAGTGAGTAACCAAGAAAGAAATTTTGAGATCTGTTCAAGACAGGAAGGAGATGTCACCACTAAGTCTTCTTGCACATGCAAGATACCCATCTATGGGCATATGCTCTGGAAAGACTAAGATCAAAGATGTCTGCTGAAGTGATGAATGGAAGCCTTTGCTGGTTTTGAGTCCAGAGTGGATTATGACCAGGTGAGCTTCTGCAGTCTTCACATCATCTGCGCAGTGGGACAAGTCAGAGTTAGTCAGAGAGTATGACTCCTCAAGAAACATATGACAAGAAACACTGCGGCAGCGAACTGTAATCCAGCAAGATCTGAGTTGGACCTGTGGGAAGAGCAACTTTGGTCCCTGGTTCCCTGGGACCAAACTGAACAATTCTGAACAATTCTCCTACACCCACTGAGAACCCAAAGTAGCTGTGGCTGAAGCGAAAGCTATATTCTCTGTCCACATTCAGAGCTTCACCAGAATGCCCACATTTCGCCATAGGCTATGGGTGTCTGAAAGTGTGAGAAAAGTCAGGGGAAGCAAAATCGTGACAAAAGGAAAACTAAACTTGGCAGGCGACCCCCAAATAAGATGACTGGCTCCAACTCAGGCTTGAGTGGGAACCAGAAATGCTCGAAGTCATCAGTCTGTTTGTTTTTAAAACACAAGGTTATTCTTAGGCACAGTATTTCCTAAGGTCCCCAAGATAAACCAGCTAAAAAAGGTGAGACAGTCAAGCATGGAGATAGGGTTCATGGGAAAAAACTGCGTCATTTATTGTTCTGAGGCCTCAGAGGGCCAACAATCCAAATGGTTTTGCTTCTGGACTTTAGACAACGCCTTGGGAGTAGGGTAGAAGAAGGGAACACGTAGTACGAAATATCAAGAAAAACGTGTGGTCTGAATAATACAAATAGAAATATCTTTTTCATGGAAGCAGGAGGAGTTATAAATCAGTGAAATTTTGGGGAGAGACTTCTACATAGATTATTCTTGGCACTTTAAATTTCCTTCTTTTTTCTTTTTTCTCTCAACTCCCTCAAATAGCCCATGTTCTCTGAAAAAACAAATTTGAAATGCCAAATAAATCCTCACTCTGACTTCAAGACTCTGCAGTGCAGGCATTCTCTCATGCCTTGTTATTAAGCAATTTCAGTTTTCAAAAATGTAATATTTTTCCCTTTTCCATTCTGTTCAAACCCCCCTGTACCGTCTACACTCTTAATCAGTTGTTTCTCAAAACTTACCTACCAGACAGGTCAAGGAGAGTTTTCTCTGCACATTCCAGTGCAGCCCAGAAGGTGAGGTTAAGTGCAAGATCAAGGGTACAGAGCCAGCCAGGGGCAGAGCAAGCACCTGGAGGCCTCACCACCCAGGGCTTTTCTGGCTCGTTATTAGACTGCCACTCAAAATTCCTTGCTGAGACTGGAATTCTTGCAGCTTTTACTGTCACCATTAAAAATATTAATGGCCGAAGAATCCAGAAGCCCAACTAGAGTTTTCTTGAAATGCCTTTATAAGGTTGAGGCCCACTCTCTATGATGCATCATTAAATTCCACTGTTCACGGACCGAGGAAGAGCAAAGAGCAATAGAAAGAATCCTGCTTGTGAAACTAAAGGTGTGCTCAAAGTCACTCTCATTAGCCACTGAGTCCACATTACAAGCACATCTATATAATCAAGAGGATGCTATTACAGTAGCACCCTGGTGTCAGTATCCTCATTGCCAGAGGTAGAAATTGTATCTGAGACATTAAGATGTGTTTAAACTCTGGGTTTCTCCCAGAAGATCATAGTGAATCACTTCTCTCTCTCCATTCTCTTGGCTTCTAAGCTTGGCAGTTCTCCCTTCTATATTTACAATGTGAGTCTAGTGGAAAGTACAAAGCCATGGATTCAGAACTACCCATTCTGTTCTCAGAAAGCGGAGCAGTGTAGGCCCCAAGTGTGACCTTGCCCTGAGGAACAGGGGAGCAGAGGACCAGCTGTAGGAACCAACTGTAATGAGACATTTTCAGTTATTAATTTTCCTGAACACGATCTCCAAAAGATCAAAGCTGTTCCCTGAAACCAAGTAGTCGAGATAGAAAGGAGCCCATCCAAGCTCACTATGGAAGAAATCTACCAATACACTCCACTAATCCAGATTTAGAGTGCAAGTCTTCCTAATCAACATTTGGGTTGTTCACAATTAGAAGTGCAGGACTATGTATACTCATTAATATAACATTGATTAGTAGTTTGGGACTATGTAACTCATTAATGGAACACTGCTGTCCATCCTTGGGATAAAGTATTGACACCCACAACTTAAAAGAAGGAAAGGTTTGATTGGCTCATGATTTTAGAGTTTCAGTCCATAGTCAGCTGGCTCCAAGGCAGAAAGAGACTGCAGAAGGGCATGATGGAAGAAAGCTGTTTATCTCTTAGAACCAGAAACAGAGAGAAAAGGAAGGCACCAAGGATACGAAAACACCAGGTCATGCCCCCAGGGACCTTCTTCGTCCAAACAGGCCCCAACTATTCAACTATGAACTCATCGGTTGGTTTTTTTTTTTTTTTTTCCTCTATTATCCAGTCAGCTTCCAAAACCTCATTTTTGAATACATGAGATTTTGGGGAGGAGATTGTAGATCTGATCTAAACCATAACAAATATTAATTCCTTTTTTTTTACTAAAAACTTGAAAATAAAAATCAATATAGTGCCCTCATCATTCAAAACAATTTGCAATATTGGAGGATTTTTAATTAGATAAAATACACGACAGCAGACTTCACTCCCATTTCTAGTCCCCGTAACACTGACTTTTTGCTAGGATATCCGAGTCTCATTCTGTTTTCATGGGTGCAAAATAACATGAAAGCTTGAGGCTAAAACTTGTAGGTGATATAACTCAACTGTCCGCCAAAGTCTGTTCTCTGAACAAATATTAATTCCTAATTTGATTTTCATGTGTGATGCCCCAGGAGAAAATCCTGAAAGATTAATCCTAGATGACGTCAGTCTGACTCTGTCCAGCAACAGCACATCAAAAGATAGACGCTTGTTTTGTAATCCTCTTTCCAGTCGAAGCTGGCCATACCACAAGGTCACACAGTCTCTTTTAAACTTTTCCATTTCTTTATCTAGGAAAAAGTAAAACTTCCCACCTTACCTTCAAACATGTCAACAATGGCACTGAAGAACAGGCAAAAACCCATGATAAAATAGAAAGCACTGCGTTTAAGAAATTATTATTTCCCTGTTCATCTAGGCTAGCACTCTGTCTTGTAAAAATCTGAGAACTCTAGTTAGAGCCAATGTCAGGTTTTAATCAGGTGCAATATCCATTTATAAAGATTGTCTGAAGTTGTAGTATATTTCTTCTTTTTCAAATAGTAATGTCTGCATACACTTCTTTAAAGCATATCTATCTGCCTGTCTGTCTTCTTATCTAAAACCTACAATGGCATAGAAACTAGTTGTCATGGAATTTTTAAAATGTATTTCCTGTTAAGATTATTGTTTTCTCAGACCTTCTCTCTATCATCAATCAAAAGTCAAATATCACCATGCAGCTTTTATCTAACCCAGTCTCATGATGCTAAGGGATACAAATAGGAATTGCTGACTGGGAAACAGCCTGCACGTGAAGCAAAGGCCTCTCGATTTGTTAGCTTTGCAATGCTATAAAGCCCTGAGGTAATTCAGTTACAAGGAGAAAAATTTATTTTCACTCATGGCTCCAGAGATTCCAGTCCAAGACCAGGTGGCCTCGTGGCTTTGTGCCTCTAGCAGTGGCATCACAACATGGCAGAAGCATTTGCAGAATAAACTTTTTTTGATGTCAGTCAGGATGCATAACCCAAAGACTAGTGGAGGTCCCACAAATGCTTGTAAGGACACATCAGCCAGTGTCCTAAGGACTCCCAGAAGGCCCCACCTCCTAAAGACCCACAGTTCCTCCAACAGCCCCACTTCCCTGGGGACCACGCCTTTAGCCCTTGTACCTTAGGAAGACACCGCTCAAGAAACTGCACCCTCTGCTACTCAGCTGACACAGTAATCATGGCCTCTGCTAAAAACAAACAATAAAACAATAATAAAATTATTTGCAGGAGCAAAAAGAGTATGAGGTAGATAAAAAGACAAGTCATTTTGATAAGTCCTCTTGGTCTGAAACTATAAGAAAGCAACTAGGTATCTGATATTCTCCTCCAAAAGCCTATAATCTTCTTAATATAAGGCATATACAAGAGAGGAATAAGAGATCAATGAATCCTCTAGAAAGTTGATCCACTATGGAAAGTGTCTCCATAGTGGACGTGAGCCTTGTAAAGGGCTAGGAACAAAGACACCTACCTTAAGTGACGAATGGGAACAGCAGAAGAAAGATTCTACAAAAATCATAATATCTGGCCAATACAAAATACCTGACCAACATTCCTCAAAACTGTCCAAAGTCATAAAAAAAAAACTGTCAAAGTCATGAAAAATGAGACTTTTTTAAATGCCATAAGTCACAGGATTTTAAGAGATCATGATGACTGAATGCACTATCAGTCTCCAGAAATGAATCCTGGACAAGAAAATGATCATTGGGGAAAACTGTTGAAATCAGAATAAAGCCTGTAGGTTAGATAATAATAACATATCACTGTTGATCTCTGAGTTTTGCCAAATATGCCATGACTATGTAAACTGCTGACTCAGGGAAACCTGGGTGGAGAGCACATGTGAACTTGTGTTTATAACTTTTTTGATAAATCTATAACTATTCCAAAATAAACAGTTTCTTTTTCAAAGAGAAATGCAGACTTAACAAAAATATCAGTTCTTCATAGTGTGGGACTTTAGTTGAATCATAATCAAATAACTTAAAATATGTGTCTCTGAGACAACTGGAAATGTAAGATTTACTTATTTTATATTAGGAATTCATCATTAATCACTTTTAGGTATATTAATAATACTGTAGTCTCATATGTTGTTGAATTTATTTATTTTCTTTTTTGCAGTGCTGGAGATTAAATCCAGTGATGCAGACACGCTAGGCAAACACGCTACTGCTGAGCTATATCTCATCTATAATTCCTTTAGTTCATACTTCTAAAAAATAAAGGCTGTTTCTACAAGTATAATTACAGAGCAGTGGGAATGTAGCTCTGTGGTATAATGCTTACCTAGCATGCATGAAATAGTGAGTTCAAGCCCCAGAAAAAATAAATAAAAAATACCTGAAATGGTATGACTTGAATTTGCTTCAAAAGTAATATAATGGGGAGAAGCCAGTGGGAATGGGGATAGGTTAAGAGATATGAGTAAATAATTATGGGAAATAAATGATGGAGAGATAGAAAATCATTATTCTATCTTTGTATATATTTAGAATTTGCCATAATTTTAAAATTCATTGTAAAACTCCAAAGAAGAAAATCGATAATCACCTAACATTTTATTTGTGCTGCTGTATTTGTCACCCTAGCCACTCTGTAATTATTTCATTCAGTCCCCATATTAGCTTTTTGGTTGCCAGGGGAAAAAAAATACTTAACATCTATAAGTTAAAGGAAGAGAGGTTTATTTGGCTCATGACCCAGGGAGGTCCGTCCATGGTCAGTAAGTTCCAAGGTAGAAGGATGTGGCCAAGCGAAATGGTTAGTTCATGGTAGCGAGGAGTCTAAGCATTGGGGAAGAGCTTCAGCGAGAATGACATCCCCTAAAGGGCAGCGCCGTTGGCCCGCCTCCTCCACCTGCTGACAGCACACTCAGCCAATGACGGATGAGCCCACTGTGGGCGTGGCACCCTCCTGCTCCAGTCAATTTCCTCTTCATCCAGTCGAGTTGATCACGGAGCTTCACTGTCACGGCCACCATGCTCACAAAACCCATTTACCAGTTTGGAGGGTCAGAGTCCTCTCTAAATCTGGCCACTCCCCTAAGCCTTTGGGACTTATGGAGGATAGTAGATAGAACCTCATCAGCTAGGGAATCTGCCCAGGGTGCTCTGGGCCCCATAATGAAGAAATGAGGGTGTCTATCTAAGGACTCAGACGACTAAGAACAGTCTCATCCTTCAGCCACCTGTAGGAGCAGAGATCCCTCCTCACTCTCACAGCCGTGATTTAGATATTTTAGCTCCTCTCAACCTCAAAGCAAATTGGATCTGAAAGCAGATGCAGAGGAAAAGAAACGATGACAAGTCAAGGCTTAATTTTAACACAAACCTTTTTTCTTCCCAGTGCAGAAGTCTTATTAAAGAAACAGCAGGATGCCATCAGGAAACTGTTTGTAAGTAGAAATAACACTCATTATAACAAGTCGGAACAGCAGGCAGATAGGTTTGTTTGTTTGTTAATCATATCTGGTTTTATTTTCTAATGAGTGCCTTAAGAAAAGGAGGAACATTCTGACAGCTGTTTGAAGCCGAGTTTTAAATCCTCGTAGAAACAGGACGTGAGCAGTAAGCACAGTCTTGCTCCATGAACCAGAAGACGGCCTCTCATCCCCTTTCTTTAAGAAGCGTGAAGCTTCACGATGCGGAGTCCTGTGGATGGGGGTTTTAATTCCTGCTTTGATACCTTGTCAGTAGAAAGGTTCTTGCCCACCACTAGGGAAGACACTGATGGAGACACACCCAGAATGCATATGTAACTTGCCCACATTTATAAAATATAATCTATGGATCTTGCACACGTATGATACTGTCAGAAAGACAATGTATACTTGCTTTTAGATGGAAGAATAAATGTTATTCCAATTGACTTTAACTACCTATTTGGTTAAATAATGCAATTATATTTTTTTTTTCAGACAGGGTCTCACTGTGTTGCCCAGACTGAACTCTAAGTGTTGAGCTCAAAGAATCTTTCCTCCTGCCTCAGCCTCCTGAAGAGCTGGGACTCCAAGCATTCAGTAGATGGGAAGGCTGAGGCAGGAGGATCCCTTAAGTCCAGTTCAGCCTGGCAGTGTTCAAGACTCTGTCTCAAAGAAAAAGAAAAGGAAAAGAGGTATGACTTAAACAGTGTGGTTCACATCTTGGCATTTTTATTCAAAATTAAGTTTTCACATTATACATTCATATTCTGTTGTTTTAAAAATCCTAAAATCAAGTATTTCTCTAAGATCAGATCAATGCAGAATGGTTTGAATTATTTAGACAAAGAACAAATATGTGTGGTGGATAAAACATAATCACTAAGAGGCAAAGCAGAGATGACTCAAAGTGTCCACTCAGTGTCCAGAGACTCCTCCTTTCCTCACCTCCTGTCCTCTCCCAGACTGCCTTTCCCCACCTTACCTAATCCTTTTTTTGCCTTAACCATGTCTAAAGCTGGCCAGAATCCTGCAGACTCGAGAATTTCATAAAGACCCTAACAGACACAGTCCTACCATTCCACTCCTTATTCCCGCAGCAAGTGTGTCTGCTTTGCATGTGGCCCTTACCGCCATTACTGGCTTATTCTTATGCATTTGTTTGGGTCTTCATTTCATCTCTTCTCTTCTAGTACAACTCCTGAGGATCCAACTATGTCTTCCACTTGCTGCATTTGCCCCCCGAGTGCTGTCAGCAGAGAACACTCCAAGCAATGTCATCCATTGACAGTGAAGAGCCTATACTGCATGGTTGGCTTGGGCTTGAACTTTGAGTCCAGGTTAAAAATACAAGGAAAGAAAGAGGGAGATTGATAACTCTGACTTTAATAAGATTATTCTGAAAACTTTCTGAGTCTTTGGGGGAAGGATAGTGTACATTTTTTCCATTTCCTCCTCCTTTTTTGTTTGAAAACTGGTTATTCTTGTTTTCAATGAATCAAGGGTTTGTTTGAATTCTATTAAGATCCAGAAACAACTCCAGATATACAAAGCCACTTCATCTTTGACAAAGGAGCCAAACACTCTGAATGGAGGAAAGATGGTCTCTTTAACAAATAGTGCTGGAAAAACCAGGTTTTAACCTGCCAAAGATTAAAGCTAGATTTATCTCTTTCCCCATGCACTAAACTAAAATCAAAGTGGATTAGAGACCTAAATATTAAAACAGGAACACTGAACCTGCTGCAAAACAGGTTAGGTAGAACTCTGGAGACACTGGCATAGGGAAAGACTTTATGAACAAAACCTCAGCAGCATGGGAATTAGCAGAAGCAGTCAACAACTGGAATCTCATCTTATTAAAAAGCCTCTGTGCAGCAAAAGAAACCACCAGCAGATAATATAGGGAAAAATTTTACCAGCTGTTTCTCAGACAAAGAGCCACTATCTACAATATATAAAGAACTCAAAAAAATTAGCCTCCCAAATTTAAAGACCCAGTTCAAAAATGGGCATCTGAAATGAACAGACACTTTTCAGATGAAGAAGGAAAAGCAGTTAAGAAACATAAGAAATGTTCAACATCGCTGGTCATTGGGGAGAAGCAAGTGAAAACTGAGATTCTATCTCAGCCTACACAGAAAGGCTGCTGTCAAGAAATCAACCAACAACAAACGCTGGCGGGGCTGAAGCGAGAAAGAAACCTTTCTCCATTGTTACTGGGAATGTAGACTGTTGCAACCACTGTGGAGATCAGTGTGGAAATTCCTCAAAAAACTAGGATTAGAGGGGCCGGGGAGTTAGCTCAGTGGTTCCGGCGCCTGTCTTGCAAGCGCAAGGGCCCGGGTTCGATT